>JACVTC010000114.1:535000-612500 GCA_016946835.1 Neocallimastix lanati (nom. inval.) | reverse complement strand
ATAGTAATGATAATATTAATAATAATTCATTAGTGAATGATGAAGTTATTGTAAATAATGTAAATAATGATAAAAGAAAGAATAAAAATTTAATGAAAGAAAATAATGATAATAATAAAAGTATTGTGAAGGAGAATAATAAAGTAATTGATTTAACTAGGGTGTTAAATAGTAAAGATAAAGATACTCAAAAAGAAACTAAAAGTTCTAGGGTATCTAGGAAAATTAAGATGCAATCGGGGGAAGAAGAATATGATATTCTTAAAGATTTAAATTCTGCCCATTGCAATATTACTTTTGGACAGTTATTGGATGCTGCTCCAAAATTAAGATATAAGGTGTCACAGGGTATTAAATTGGATAGGGACCAATCTAATATCTCTGGGGTGTTGGATAATGTGTCAGCCACGACTGTGGTCGTTAATAACATAGACCACACTTATAAAAGTAAAGGTAACGAACCATGTGAAGAGGATATTGCCATGGTTGATGTTACAGTTGAAGGTGTTTCGGGGAAGGCTTTAATTGATTCATGTAGTAATTTAAGTATAATTACTCAACAATTTTTAGATAAGCTTCCGTCCGAATATGAACCTATTGATATTAGTCGTGGCAGAATTAGGTTGGCAACTAAGAATGATGATTACTCGGAAGGTTATATCATTCGGGTGCCAGTAAAGATTAATAATCTTGTATTAATGGTTAATTTGTAAAGATATTATTAATATCTTTAAATAATTTTAATCAAATTTAATCATAAATTTAAGTAAAATTAAAATAAATTTATTTGAAATCACGTGTATAAAATTATTGAAAATATTTTTAACATAATTTCGATTTTTTCCCAATCATACTAATAAATTAAAAATTTCTCTTGTGAAACTAGTATTTGAAAATCATTTCTTTTTATGTGATTTAATTTAAATAATAAGAGTTAAGGTTTTTCACAAGATAAATTAACAACATGAAACTATGCAATTAGTCATGTTGAAACTTACGGCATTTTATGCTAAATTTATATTAAATAATTATGACAACTTTTATATTATTTTTAAATAGAAAATATATAATAAATTTACTAATAATATTTAAATAATAAATAAATAATAAATGAACTCAATTAGAATTGATTATATTTATTTTAGTTATTAATTATAATTCTCTTTATTTAGTAATAGTTAATTATTTATTATTAGTTTAGGTTAGTATTGTTTTTAAATAAATAGCTAGATAATATAATTCAATAGGAATTATATATTATAAATGTAATAAGATAAAAATATAAATAGTTATCAAATTTCATGTATTTTAATCGATGTAATTGTTATTAACGATTTCTTGTTAATAACACTTTAAAATAAATAAAGATTTTAATATTCAAAAAATTAATAAAACTTGTTCTTTAAAACTATTATTTTGTGTTTTAGTGTTATTATTGAAGTGTTGATTTATAATCTATTTTTTTACCAAAACTTTATATAATTGTAGAATAGTAGAAAAGGAGGATCCTTTTTACGATATTCTAATTAACTTAAAAACCCAAATTGATTATAATTTGTTTATCCACCCCATTTTATATAGTTTGTGTCAAATTACTCCTGAGGGAGTAATTGACATTATTGCACCTATTAATAATGATTATGAAGATGAAGAAAAGTTGTTGTGTATGATTAAGGCTTTGGATGAGGATTCCAAAAAGAATGATTTAAAGAAAATTGAAGGATTATCCCCAAAGCAATATATTCATCATGAAATTTTCCTAAATACTTTAAACGAAAAATATAAAGATGAAATAATTAAAATTCTGGAGGAGAACTTAGAAATAGTTGCTACTTCTTCAGAAGAATTAACACCTTCTGATCTTCCTCCACATAAGATTAATTTAATTCCTGGTGCGAAACCAGTTAAGCAAAGGTGCTATAGATTAGTTAAATTTAAGTCGGATATACTTAAGGAGGAATTAATTAAATTAATTAATAAGAAATTAATTGAACCTTCTTGTTCCGAATGGTCATCGCCAATAGTGTTAGTACCGAAGAAGAACGGTAAATGGCGATTATGTATTGATTATCGTAAGGTTAATGATTTAACAGTTAAAGATTCTTATTCATTACCTTACATTGATGAGATATTTGATAGTTTAGATGGGGCACAGATTTTTACAACAATGGATCTTTACTCTGGTTATCATCAAATTTTGATGGATGAGGAAAGCGTAGAAATTACCACCTTCACCACAAAATTTGGTAACTACCAATTCAAGGTTATGCCTTTTGGTTTAACCGGAGCCCCAGCTACATTTCAAAGGGAAATGAATAGGATTCTTTTCCCATTTATAGGAAAGTTTGTTTTTAACTTTATAGATGATATTTTAATATACTCTAAGAGTATAAAAGAACACATAAGCCACATTAGGCAAGTGTTGGAAGTATTTCGCCAACACAAATTGAAAATTAACATTGAAAAATGTGCCTTTATGCAGACTGAAGTAGAAGTCTTAGGTCATAAGGCATCAGTGAAAGGTTTAAGTCCCCAGGATAGCAAAATTAAGGCTATCAAGGAGTGGGTAGCACCTGTTGATGTTCATGAATTACGATCTTTTCTTGGAGCAGTAGGATATTATAGAAACTTTATTGATAAATATGCTCAAATCTCTGCTCCTTTATGTAAATTATTAAGAAAGAATGTTAAATATAAATGGACTAATGAACATCAACAAAGTTTTGATCTGTTAAAAGAAAAGTTAATAAATGCTCCAATTTTAAAATATCCAAGTTTTAATCAAAGGTTTATAATTAGAACGGATGCTTCCTATGAAGGTATTGGAGGAGTATTACTCCAAGAAGATTTAGAAACCAAAAAGGAACATCCAGTTCATTATATAAGTAGAAGTTTAAGTAAAGCCGAGAAAAATTATGGCATTACTGACTTGGAAGGAGCTGCATTAATTTATTGTATTACTAAGTTGAAATCTTATATATTAGGAAATCCTAATAAAACAGTAGTAATAACAGATCATAAACCTTTAATCAGTTTCTTTAAAAATAAGGAACCTAATAATGCTAGGCAAGCAAGGTGGTGCTTAACTGTTAGTACCCTTGGTGTTGAAATTCAATATCAAATGGGTAAGAAAAATGTGTTAGCCGATGCATTATCTAGGATGAAGAAAAGAGATGATTCTGTGGTATTGGCAACTAAGTTAACTTCAAAGGAAGAAGAAGAGTTGCTTTCTAAAACTATTAAAGACTTTATAAATGAAAAATTTGTTACGATAGATGGTGAAGATTATTTTGTTGATGGTAATGACTATCGTAAATTAATTACGGATCAAACGGAAAGAGTAAAACTTATTTTAGAAGCCCATAAGATAGGTCATGAGGGATATTATAAGACTTATCAAAGGCTTCGTAAAAGTTTTTATTGGAATAATATGGTGATGGATATTAAAAGAGTAGTGCAAAGTTGTGACAAGTGTCAGTTGAATAGGTCACAACCATATCCAGAACCTACAGAAAATATTCCAACTAAAGTAGAAGGTCCTTTTATACATTTGGGTTTAGATATTATTGGACCTTTGATTAAAACGAAGAATAATAATCAATATATTATGGTTGTGGTGGATTACTTCACCAAATGGGTTGAAGCAGAACCCACGGAAAATATAACATCACAGGATGTGATTAAGTTCTTAATTAATGTGTTTGCTCGTCATGGTGTTCCACAGGTAATAACAACTGACAATGGTGTTCAGTTCACCTCGGACATGACGAAAATATTTTTAGATCTCTATGATGTATATGTGAAGTTTATTTCCACATATCATCCTGAAAGTAATGGACTTACGGAAAACCGTAATAAAGAGATCGGCAAGTTATTGAGGTTGTTGGGTTCTAAGAATAAGGATTGGGATGAAGTTTTACCATCCGCCTTATGGGCTCTTAGAACTACCAAAAATAAGGTAACAAAACATTCAAGTTTTGAGTTGGTTTATGGTAGGGAAGATCAGCAGCCTTTTGATATTGCTGCTAGACCTACCAAGGATATTAATAAGTCATCGGATGAAGTGTTGTTAGAAAAATTTATAAATCATTACCGATGGACTTTAGAAGCAGCCGAAAATGTTAAAAATGCAAATAAGTATTGGGCTGCTAGAAGAGAGGAAAAGAATAGTTTGAATGAAGGAAAAAGAATTAGGGAAGGTGATTTAGTTCTAGTTAGAAATTTTTCAAGAACTAAACTAGAACCTTATTTTGTTGGTCCTCTTAAAGTTATAAAAAAACAATTTAATACGGTTACCTTGGCTGATCCAAATTCTGGAATTCAAATGAATAGGAATGTTCATTTGAAGAATATAGTCAAGTATAACTCAGCTTCGATGTAGCTTGAGTTTTAGAGGGGGCATCATGATAAAGAATGAATTAATAACCTTTATTTTATTATTAATAATTCTTTACTAAATTGTACTTTCCTATATTCTTCATAACCTAAACCTCATTGTAAATTTAATTTATTTTGATATAAATTAATTTTAACTTGTAAATAATGTAAATAAATTTTAATTAATTACTTTATTGTTATATTATTAAATATATGTATATATTAAAATACAATTATAAATATTAAAATTATACTTTTAAGATACTAAATTATTAAAACTATTAATTAAATATTATTATAAAAATTATTATAAAATTATTAAAATTATTAATTAAATATTATTCTAAAAATTATTATAAATTATTAATATTATAAAATTATTAAAATTATTAAATATTATTATAAAAATTTATATATTATAACTATTAAATATTATTATAAAATTATTAAGATTATTAATTAAATTTATTATTAAAAATTATTATTAAAAATTTTTACTTATTATAAAAATTACTATTTAAATATTATCAAATTTATTAATTAAATATTATAAAAATTTTATTTTATTTTGAAAATAATTACAAGTATTATTTAAAATAATTAAAGATTATTAAATTTATTATATTAATCTTTAAAAACAATTTATTTAACTTAAAAATATCAAAGAAAATAGTAAAAACTATTTTCTATATATTTATTTTATAATTATTTTTAATTAAATTATATTTGAATATTATATTATTATATTTATAAAAATTAAAACAAAAATGAATTATTGATATAAAATTAATTCAATAATTCTATAAAATTACTTAAATTATAAACAATTAATTATACTTTAAATTTATAAAAAAATATAAATATTGTAACAATTTCTTAAAAATTAAATATGTGTACTTTAAATAAAAAAAAAAAAACTTTTATATTAATAAAAAAAATAAATAATTTTTAATAAAGAAAGATTTATTTTTTTTAAAATCAAAGCAGGGTAATACCCGTCCCCCCCTGCTTGATTTTAAATATCTAAGTGTCAACCCCGAGTCTACCATTGTTGATACGATACCACTATAAAAATAAGATTTAGGTAAGAAATTTAGGTTAGAAATATTGTATAAATATTATTGGTTATAATAATTAAAATAATTTATATATAGTTAATTCAAATAATTATTTTTAAAAGCATGGTTAATTCTTTTATCATAATTAAAATAGATAAATTATATTATTAATGATTCTATTATTATGATAATAAATTAATTCATCATTATTATTAATAAGTTTTATTTTATATTTTAAATATTATTTTGAGAATTATATAGTTTTAGGAATTATATTATAAATATTGATAATTATATTTTATTTAGGAAATATATTTTAAATATTAATAGTTAAATATATTTAATAATGAAATTGTATTTTTAAATAAAGTTATTAGGAAATTAATAGTTAAAGAGATATGTTTAATAAAAATATAATATTAATTAATTATTTTAACAATTATATAAAATTAAGAGAATGTAATAATAAATTATTATGTATGTAAAAATAAAATTATAAAAATAAATAAAGAACAAAATATTATTATAAAACATTATTATTATAAATTATTTTCTTATATTTATTAGAATATATTATTGTGTCATAATTCCCTAGAGAAACGACCAAATAAATAAATAACTAGATATGGAATATTTTAAATGTTCTGTATCAAAAATGGTGGAGAATCAAGGCGTTTCTCTAGCATGATAATATGAAAATAATAAAAATTTGAAAATATAATAATAATAATAATAATAATAATAATAATAATAATAATAATAATAATAATAATAATAATAATAATAATAATACAAAAAAAAATATCGTGTAATAAAATAATAGTTTATTTTAACACGTAAAGATAATATTAATAGTTTTTAATGACACATAATAAAATAATAGTTTAAAATAGTAAATAATAAAATAATAGTTATTTAAAATGTTATAATATATATTATTTAAAATAACGCGTAATAGAAATAAATATAAACAAAAAAAAAAGAAAAAAATTTTTTTTAAAAAAAAAAAAAAAAAAAAAAAAAAAAAATAATCAAAATGAATGTTCAAGGCTTAATAAAAGAACTACCTTTATTAGTCAATTATGGAAGGGATATTGATGGATGGATTAAGGACTTTGAGGAAGTTATGGAATTATGGGAGATTTACACATTGAGGCAACAATACTTTTGGATAATTAAATGTGTAAATCAAGACATAAGTATAGAAATTAAAATATTAAAAGAAAAGTATAAAAGAAATGAATATCCAACATTAAAAGAAATACAATATGCCATTGAAAAATATTTAAATATTACTCAAAGTGAAAAATGCTGGACTTTAAAGACCATAAAAGTTCCAAATGATACAAAAATTTCAATTTTTAATGTAACTTATAGAAGACTATTAAAGAATTTGGAGTGCGACTTTAGGAAATTAGTGACAATTGAAGATTATTTAAATTCAATAAAAGTTAGACGTTTCCCATATCAACAAGTAATTATAAAAGGATGCAAAACTATAGAAGATGCTATGAAAACTGCTTCTCTCGCTGAAAGAATAGAAAATGAATTAATAGAATCTAATAAGGAAGAAAGAGAAAGCTTTAATAACCATAAAATAACTTATAATAGGAGAAACAATAGGACTGACCCTTATAACACGTATTTTAGAGAATATGGATTAATATAAAAGTTTTTTTTATTTAAAGTACACCCATTATAAAAATTAAAACAAAAATGAATTATTGATATAAAATTAATTCAATAATTCTATAAAATTACTTAAATTATAAACAATTAATTATACTTTAAATTTATAAAAAAATATAAATATTGTAACAATTTCTTAAAAATTAAATGGGTGTACTTTAAATAAAAAAAACTTTTATATTAATAAAAAAAAAATAATTCTTTATTAAAAATTATTTATTTTTTATTTAAAATCAAAGCAGGGTAATACCCGTCCCCCCCTGCTTGATTTTAAATATCTAAGTGTCAACCCCGAGTCTACCATTTTTAAGATTCGTTACAATTATTTTCAAAAAAATTATTGTTATTATTATTAGATTTATCATTGTTCTTATTAATAATATTTCCAGAGTAATAATTATTTTTGTTATTATATCTTTTATAATAATTTTTATTTTTGTAATTATTATTTTTATAATTTTTATCATTATCATCTGATTTATTATTTTCTCTAATTAAAAGATTATATTTACAATGATCAGTAGTGTGACCTTTAGTTTTGCATATATGACAATAATATTCGTTACGAATTTTATTAGTATTATTATAATTTTTATTATTATTTGGTTTATTTTTATTTATATTATTGACATTTGAATCGTTTATAACGGTAGTTTTTGACCTTAAAATTTCGGCTTTTTCAAAAAAGTCATGTCTTTTGTTTAATTCTTTAATAAGATCATCAAAAGTTTTATAACTATAAATTGGTGGTGAATTTATACCAATTCTGTCTAATTCATTTACTGCAAATAAAAGTTTAGTTTCCTCATCAAAAGGAATTCTTTTTAGTTTATTAGATTCAAATTTATGTTGTTCGAAAAGATTGTTTAATTCATTAATATATTGAATATAGTCATTGTTTATTAACTTAAGATTAATAATTTTATATTCAAGAATATTTAATAGTGCTTGGCCAGATTAATAGAAACGGTTTTTTAATCTATCAATCATACTATAAGCAGTTTTACATCCTCGTAAATATTCTTGGTTTAATTTTTCTAAACTATTTATTATGATAGATTGAACCGCATTGTCCGATTTTATTTGACATCTGTTCATATTTGAATATTGGATTTCTTTTTCAATATAAATATCTAAATCATTGGCAATGAGATGTCTCTTTAAAGGCTCATACCAATCTAAGAAATTTTCTTTATTTAATACGAAATCTTTAATTTCAAAAACAGATTTAGTTATATTTCCATAATATTTGTTTATGATAATCCTTTTATCATTGGATTCATCATCTTCATATGAAGAAATCGATTCATCGTCCTTATTTTCAGTTGGATTCGATGAACTCGAACTCTCTTCAATATGATTATTATTGTTATTCTTTCTTTTAGCCATTCTATGGAACATTAATATAAAATAATTAATTATATTATAAAGTCATTAAAATCATTAAAACGTTTTAAAAATTAAAATTAATAATAGGTCTCTTGATATATGAGACTCTTAATCTGTTAAGGAGTCAATATAAGATATGATGTGTACACAACAAAATGTATTATTATTTAATTAAATTTTATTTATTATTTATTAATTTATATGATTTAAAAAAGTATTTAAAAAGACTCAAAATATTAATTTCATAAAAAAAATTTTCTTTTTATATTTTACATACAAATTATTACTTAATCAAATATTAAAAATATTTATAATACTTTAATGTACAAAAGTTTAAATATTATGTTGAACTTTAACAATAGCTTATATATTAATTAACAATATATGTTTTAATATATTTGAAGCTTATTTTTCATATATTTTATAATAATTTTTATATGATTTTTTAATTATTTTTTTGAATTTAATTTTATTATATATTTAATATTAAATTTTTCCGCTAAAAAAATAAATAAAAAAAAAATAATAAAAATAAAAAAAAAAAAATAATAAAAATAAAAAAAAAAAAATAATTAAATTAGAATAATTAAAATAGAATGTACAGAATGTGCAGCTGGGGAGAAATCCTGCTACGGTCGTTAAAAAAAAAAAATTAAAATAGAATAAACGAATAAAATATAAATAATAAATAAAAAAATTATAAAATAAATAATAAAACATAATAAACTTTTACCAATGTAATTTTTTTTGTATATTAAGAATAATATTTAGTTTTGATAAATAAAATTATTTGTATAAATAAAATAGAGAAGTAAGAATTAAAAAAAAAAATATATATATATATATATAGAAAAAAAAAAAAAAAAAAAGAATATAAAAGGAAAACAAAAAGCATTACTATTGTTTTTTTTTTAAATGATGTTTTATGAAATATTAGTTTATTTTTCAACTTCTTACTTAATTACGAATTATTTCACTTGGGTAAAAATTTTCCTAATTGGAGAAGGAATATTTCAGTATTTAATTAATTTCTAGATGCTTTTATTATATTAATAATAATTTTTAGTGTAGTAAAAAATATCATTACAACTATTCAAATAGAGACAAGAAAAAATATTTTCAATTGAATTTATAAAAATCTATATAAATTTGACTATTTATATAAATTAGCAGAAAATGAGGATAAGTAAACCAATATAGTTATTTTGCCAATAAATTATAATAATAAAAATTAAATTAAAATGATTAATTGAAAATATATTTATTTTTTAAGGAGTAAATATTTGTTAATATTTATACGTGAAAAAACTTTTCTCTGAATTTATACAATTAATAATATAAATATATATTATTATATATTAATGTAATATTTTATAAATGTTTTTTTAATTAATGTTGCCAAATTATTGGATATCAACTTTTCTCTGGAAGAGATTCCTCTAGTGCTTTAGTAACAAGTTGTTTCACTGATAAAATACATTGAATAAGTAATTTACGTGGTTTTGATGAAAATCACTTTTTTTATTTTTAAAATAACTTAATTTATATTTATTAAATATTAATATTATTAGAATTTATATAGATTTATTAATATTTTTTATTTTTATTACTTTTTGTTCTTGGATAACAGATAATTGATTTTTTGGGATAAATTTTGGAAAAGATTAAACAGCTTTTTTATGTTGGGAATTAATTTATGATCGAATTGATCCATATACTGAACCTCCAAAAGATTGTGAAAATACTTTTTTTTAGGCAAAAGAGAAGTTTAAGGAAAATAGAGAAAAGTATAGAAATAATCCTTCTTTACAAAATTTAATTTGGAAATTTTATATAAAATTACATAATATTTTAAATAATAAACAATATATACATGTAACTTTAATGCATATTATATATTAATTTAAATTATTGTAATTCAATTAATTATAAATTATATATATATATTTTATATGTAATCAAGTGTTTCTTATATTTACATATAATATTTAACTAATTTTGATTTAATTTAATTATATCTAAATATTAGAATATAATATAATCAATCTTGATTTTATTATTATTAAAGCATCTTAGTATATTTTATTTTGATAGTACTAAAATAAAAAATTGAAAAAAAATTTTTTGATATGAATTATAATTTAATGTATTATTAGCTTTAATTTGAATAATTAAATGAAAATTTAAAATATATACACATTAATGAATAGATAAAATAATATATATTATAGTCTCTGAAATTTCAGGAAAAAAAAAAGATTTTTAATTATTAAAAACATTAATTATTGAAAAATCTTTATTTATAAATTTTTATAAAAATATTTTTAAATAAAAATTATATTATTTTTAATTTTATAATTTAAAGTTTAATTGTTGAGTTTATTATATTTAATATCAAGTTTTAATTTTTATGTTAATTTAATTAAACTTTTTCATTTCCAAAATTTTATTTTCTTATTTAAAAAATTATCATAAAAATTATTTTTTTTTTAAATAAAATTCACTTTGTATTTTATTAAATAAATAAATAAAGATAATAATTATAAATTTAAATAAATATAGTAGTTAAAAAAACAGGGAATAATTTATACAGTTCTAAATCATAATTATAAAAAATTTTATAAAGCTTTAGTTATTATGATATGATATTATAAATAATTTTTAAGTTAACATTAAGTGTAAAACAAAAAATCAAAAATTATATAATTTCTCAATTCATTAAAAGATAATTATTATTAATTATTAATATTATTTTAATACTAAATATATGTCAACTATATATTAGAATTATTTATAACAATAAAAATAATATATAAATAAGATTTTGTTTAAAAAATATATATTATTTTTATTTATTATAAAAAATTCTAATATATATAGTTTACATATATTTAGTATTAAAATTAATAATAAAATTTGTTTATAATACTTTAATATATATCAAAATTACAACTACAACAATAAATAAAAAAAATAAAAAAAAAAAATTGTTATTAATAATATATGTATTTTAAAATTAAAAATATTTAATAGTGTAAAGTCTATTATTTAAAAAAACAAAAATATATTTTAAATACTTATAATAAATATTGCATGAATAGTTTATACATGATATATTAATAATAAAAGCAAAAGTTCATATAAATATATGGATTTGATAATAAATATAAGAATTGATTATAAAATCATAAAAGAGGAGATATTAATGAAAATAACAAGATTTTTTTTGAAATATTATTTGGTTTCTAATTTTTTATTTTAATTAGCAATTTTCAATTAGCGTAGAGAGGGTGTGAAATATCACCCATATTAATAGTTTATAATCATGAGCAATGATTATATAGATAAGTGCTTTTCGATACTACCTTATATTCCTACTCATGTTAGAGAATATTTATGTAATTATGAAGAATCAACATTACAACCAAATTCATTAGAATGTTATGGTGTAGTGATGATGGTTGATGTTAGTGGTATGTTTAGGAACTTTAATATATTGAGTAACAATAATCCAGTAATAAAAATCATAATTAATATAATATAATATAATTGTACTTAGGATATAGCAAATTAGCATCCAATTTAGCACAAAAAGGTAGTATAGGTCCTGAATTATTATCAAATTCAATGAATGGTTATTTAGATAAGATGATAAAAATAATAATAAGTTATAAAGGTGATTTAGGTACTATAATATGAAATTATGTTTATAATATAAATTTTTAATAATATACAGTAAATTATTTATTTAAAATTTTTTCATATATATATATTTGTATATTAAAAAATAGTTAAATTTGCAGGTATATATTTAAGAGATATAAATTTAAATATATTTAAAATTAAACAGTCAAATAATTATTAAATTAAACTTAACATATTATAAATTAAGGGGACGCATTAATAATTTGTTGGTCAATAGAAGATACAAATAAATATCAATATATTATGCATGAAGAATATGAAGAAATAAAATCAGCCTTATCATTAAACGCAATTCGATGCTCATTTCAAATGTTAACTGAATTGAGTAAATACACAGTGGAAATTGATGATTTAAAAATTGACTTAAGTATTCATATTGGATTGGGAATAGGAACAATATTTAATGTTCATGTAGGTGGATATCCAGGAAGATGGGAACATTTTATATCAGGTATTATATGATATTATATTTAGAATAAAAATGAATATTTTAAATAAATATGATAATAAATCATAATAATAATAGTAATAATCATCAAAATTATAATCATTATCATAATCAAAATCATTATCATTATTATTATTGTCATCATAATCATGATTATTAAGGGAACGCTGTAAACCAAGTGACTAAAATTTTAGATATAGCAAAAGCAGGTAATTTTGATATTATTTAAATAACATTATATAATCAAAATCTAATTAAAAAAAAAAAAAAAAAATACAATATTAGGTCAAGTTGCCATTTCAGCTCAATTTTATAAACAATTATCAAAAATATGCAACATGTCAGATTTGAATTTAATGAGTCATTCGAAAGGAATAATGATATTGGAGGGAACAATAAATAATATAAAGCAGATTTTTATTTTAAAATCTATATTTTATAAATTACCAAATATAATTAATCTTATAAATATAAAATGTAATGAATATTCGGACATACCGAAGATGGAAAAAGAAAAACTTTTTTTAAATAATTTATCACAATCAACATATAGCAACCAAAATGAAGAAGTAAAAGCAATAATTATTAAAATAATGACTAATGAATTAAAGTATTCAAATATAATGAATGCAATTAATGAATACATAGGGATAATACAGGGTAAACAAATAAGTGAAACAGAAAACAGTTTAAGCTATATTAACATGAACGCATTAATTAATAAATATTCAAATAAAATGTCAGAAAGTGTATATAATATGTGGAAGGAATATATTAATGAAGGTGCTTTATCGAAAATAGAATCAGGAACAAAAAATTTAATTAAATTTAGTGAATTAAGAAGGATTACAACAGTGTTTGTAAAAATAAATAATATAAGATTTGAAAGTTCAGATGATCTTTCGCTAGCGCAAGAATCATTAGATGCTGTCCAAAGAGCATTAATATTACAAGAAGGAATATTACGACAATTTTTGGTTGATGATAAGGGAGCAATTATATTGATATATTTTGGATTACCGCCTTTGTCACACGAAAATGATGCTCAGGTTGGAATAGAAGCTGCATTAGAGATATGTAAAAATATGAAAAGAGTGAATGATGATTTTACTATAGGAGTTGGAACAGGAATAACATGGGTTGGAGGAATTGTAATAAAAATATATTAATATATATAAATTTTGATTGATAAACCTTCAGATAATATAATACTAATAAAAAAATATAAAATCTTTAATTAGGGAAATGAAGATAGAGCGGATTATTCTGTAGTAAGTAAAAAAAAAAAAAAAAAAAAAAAAAAAAAAAAAAAAAAAAAAAAAAAAAAAAAATATTAAATTACGCTAAAAACCAGATAAATTATAAATAATATAAATACTTAACATCTTTAACAATTTATTTAAATTATATATGTTAATTTATTTATTTAAGGTAGGTGATTCTGTAAATATGGCTGGTAAAATATATATTATTAAAAATTAAATATTAAATCATGTTTAAATATTTATTATTACAATTTATTTGTTTTGTTATTAGTTTCATATTAATAATACTTTTATATTATTTTTCTGTTATCATTGTTTTCTCAAAAATTATATTTTTTGTTTAAATAATAGCAAGGTTAATGATGAAAGCAAAAAAAAATACAATACTTTGTGATGAAGAAACATATAAGCTCACTAAAGAAATAATTTCATATAAATTTCAAGGAACTTTACAGGTTAAAGGAAAATCTCAATCAATTGCAGCGTATCAACCTGTTAATTCTACATCAATGCCAATTCATTTACCAAAAATTACCACTGAAATTGAACTTATTGGAAGGGAAGAAGAAATTGAGAAAATTGAAAAATTATTAGTAAACTATTCCACAAAATGTGAAGGAAAAACACTTCTTGTTCAAGGTATTGAAGGTTTAGGCTTAATGCCATTAGCAGAATTTTTAATAAAAGAAGCAAGAAAAAATCATATTAATACTTGGTAGATATATGAGTTATTATTATATGAATATATAAATAGTTGATATATTATATAATTAACATAATAAATTTAATTCTTAAATAATTATTATACAAATATATATATAGTACAAGTATAGCTAGAAAATTAGAAAAAACAACAATATATTCAGCATATAAATCAATCATAGTAGAAATAATTAATATATGTCAGATGCTACAACAAAAAAAACCATTTGATAATAATCAACTTAATGTAATTGAAAGAACACAAAATAAATCAGGTAAATATCATAGTAATGATTCAATTAGATCATCAAAAGAAGATGTGCAATTTTTTTTCCAAGATAAATTATCTCCAAGAAGTTATAGATTTTCAATATCAAGTAAACCAAGAAACAGTATCAATATGCAAGATGTAGAAGCATCAAGTTCTTTGGATAGTGTAGATACAGATATTAACAATATAAAAGAAAGAAAGTTATCTTTTTTTAGGACAAAAATTAAGGAAACATTACATTATTTGGGTGAAGATCCAAAACTCGTTCAATTATTTAATTTAATGTTTCCTAATATTATTCTTGGAAACGAAGATATGAATGATGATGATACAGAAAATAGAATAATGGAATTTAATAATCTTTTAATAAGAATAATGACAAAATTAACATATAAGACTCCTTTAATTATTGTTATTGATCAACTTCAATATTTAGATCCAATATCATGGAAATTAACAGAATTACTATATAAATCACCAGCAAAAATGTTGATATGTTTATTTACTTGTCCTGAATCATATTATTCATCAAAAGAAAAAGGTTTAGAATCTTTAAAAAGCATTTCAAAATCAAAAAGGACGGTAAATATTGTATTAGGAAGTGTTTCGGAGGACGCCACTTGTGAAATTATAAAAGATTTATGTACAATAAAATTCCAAAAAAAATGTACTGGTGTTTCTGAGTCTATTTTGAAAGTTATTTATGAGAGAACTCAAGGTAATATTAAAATAATTATATATAAATTAAAATAAAGTTTTTTCATAGTAAATAAAATTATATATCTAAAAATAATTATTTAAAGATAGATATTTTTTATATATATACAATTTACTTTATTTATAATTTTATTATTAATATTAATAAATAAATAGCATAAAATAATATTAATTAAAATTTTAAAATTGTTAGTATATTACGTATTTGTTAAAAATATATACTAATTACTATTATTATTAATATTATTATGATATAAAAAGGTACTCCAATATATATACGAAGAATGACAACATGGATACTTGAATTACCTCAATTTAAATTAAGTAATGATGGTTCATTGACAATTGAAAAAAAAGCTGATAATCCTGTAGATCTAGAAACAATTGTACCAAGTGGTGATATTGAAGCTATTGTTGTTGCACAATTTGATAAATTAAATTCGGATTATCAAGAATTTTTAAAAGTAGCATCAGTTGTTGGTCAATTTAAGATTATTGATATTAAAAATTTTATAAATACTCAATATAAAAAGGATTATGAATTTTTAAAATCAGAAGATGAGTATGATATAGGAAATAATGTAACCCCAGATTTATTATTTAAAAATTTAGATAAGTATGGTTTTTTAAAAGTTATATATCAAGATTGTAATTTTTGGTTAGAAAGCATATATGCATTTAGTAGTGACATGATTCAAAAAGCTATTTATACATTAAACACGTTTTCAAAAAGGGAAGAAATTCATTTATATTTTGCTAATTTTTTTGAGGAAGAATATTTATTAAATCCTGATAGACATGATTTATTAGTAAGTATATATGAACATTATTCACATAGCCCAGATAAACAAAAAACAAAAATTTATTTAGAAAAGGTATGTAAATATTATTTTAAACTAAAGTCAATGGAAGAAGCCATCAAATACTATAGAATATTATTTAAACTTTTTCGATATGACCAGTATTCAACAGAATTTTCGTCTGTTAATAATTTGACTTTAAGTGAGTGGCATAAACAAATAGGGGAAGCATATTTAGTAATACAAAAATATAAAGAAGCAGAAAATCATATAATAGTATCATTACAATTAATGGAAATTCAAATACCAAAGGGAAAATTTAATTTATGGTGGTTAATGAAATCAGTAAATAGAAAAAATAATATATTATATCAAAATAATTTTGAAGCAAAGCATTGTAAGATATCAAAAAATGAAAAAAAATATAAAATTATAAAAGGATGCTTATTATTATTGAGTGAAATTTATAATTATTTACATAAACAAAATTTATTTAAAATAAGTATAAAAATGGCATTAGCGTGGTCATCAAAATTAAAAGTTGATATAAAATATGTATTGATACTCTCAATGTATAGTATGGAATTAATAGCATGTGCAATTGATGAAAAACATAATTTTCAAGTAGGTACAGCTGCATTAAATAAAGCTAAAGAGCTTTTAGAACATTTTGACAGTAATATTTCATATGAAAATTTGCTCATACATGATTCATTAGGACAATGCTATTTTATTTTGGGAGATTGGAAAAATTCTTTAATGCATTGGGATTCTCTTATTAATAAATCAATGAAATTAAATGAATTAGCTCTTTGGGATAAAGGGATTATTATGAAAGCATTTACAGAATTTCACTCAGGAAATAGAGAATCATGTGTAAAAACTTCAATTGAAATGTTAAATAAAAGAAAAAGTTGGAAAAATCAGTGCTTAGCATATGCATCTCTTTTTATGGATTTTATTCTTCAAAATGAAGAGGAAGATATGACTCCTGTATTGTCAATAATAAAAAACCTAAGAGAATTAGCAGAAAAAATGAACTCAACAAACTATAGTATTCAATTAGTATTTTATGGATTAGTGGGGCAAGTATATTATCGTTTTGGTGTTTCCTTAATTGATAATGAGTTAAGTGGATTAACGAAAATAGTAACATATTTAGATAGACTAGGGCATCCAAGTTGGGGTGCTCTAATTAGTTTTCCGCATTTGTTAGATTTGTTATATAATTCATATTATAAAGGTGTATTTATGACTGATACAAAGGAAAGAACATTATGTTTAGGTATCCTTTATGTTTTAATTTCTTTATTGGAAAATTATTTTGCATCATATTTAATATGCATTCCGGTCCTAGCACTTGCAAGAGGTTTAACATATTTAATATCTGGAGATTATGAATTAGCTATTAATACTTGGAAAACTGGATTAATTGACAAGAACGAAGAGAAGCTATCTAATATTCGTTTACCTTATTTTACTGGTGTAATATATGGATTAATAAAAAAATTTTCATTAGATCAAACTGAAAAAGAAAATGCTGAAAAAATGTATAATGATATTGGAAATATGTTCTCATATGCATTTGGAGATATAGAAGATGTTCCACTTGAAAAACGGCATACTTGTCTTTATTTAAATGATAATATTAGAAATAAAGTTTATGTAGAATTATTGAGCAAATCTAATGTAAATGTTCAAACCAGTAGATCTGTAAATTATATAACTCAACAACAAAATATTTTATCTCTTGATATGAAAAGTAATCTTGCATGTGAAAATATACATCATGGTATACCAAACCGTTCTAATAATTTATTACAATCTTATCAAAGAAATAAACTTATCAATTCAAACATAAATACTACATCAAGAAATACTTAACAAGATTTTAAGAATAGTAATTAAAAAAAAAAAAAAAAAAAAAAACTATTATTATTTATTAATTGTTAAATTATAAAAAAAATTTTTTTTTATTTTTTTACTTTTTCTTTTTTTCTCTTTAAAATATTATTGATATATTTATTTATTAATTAATTAATTATTAAATAGCATATAAATTCTATTATAATTACTATCAATAAAATTTGTACTAATCAAAATGTAACTAAAAGCATAAATATTTTAGTTTTTTTTTTTTAAAAAAAAAAAAAAAAAAAAAAAAAATACACTTCCATTTCTTCCATTATTTTATTTTAAATAGTTAAAACATATTAACATTCTATATAAAATAATATAATAAAAAAAAAATAAACTCAATAATAAATTATTAAAATAAAATTTTTATAAAAATATAATTAATGAATAATACTAATGTTATATAATTTACTATAAAAAGTATATATTTAAATAATATTAATTAAAATATATATCCTAATAATGAATTTTTTATAAACTTGAAAAATAATTACAATATACACTTATATAAAAAATTGAATATTGAGAATTGATAAGTGAAATTAAAAAATAAAAAATAAAAAATAAAAAATAAAAAATAAAAAATAAAAAATAAAAAATAAAAAATAAAAAATAAAAAATAAAAAATAAAAAATAAAAAATAAAAAATAAAAAATAAAAAATAAAAAATAAAAAATAAAAAATAAAAAATAAAAAATAAAAAATAAAAAATAAAAAATAAAAAATAAAAAATAAAAAATAAAAAATAAAAAATAAAAAATAAAAAATAAAAAATAAAAAATAAAAAAATAATTAAAAAAAAAAAAGTATTAATTTAGAGTTATAATCATATAAACAAATATATCTAAATAAAAATGAAAAAAAAAATAACAATATATTAATTTTTCTACTAATTTTTAATTTTTTTTTTTAATTGTATTTTATTTTATTGTTTATTTATATAATTTTTGTTAATTTTTTTTTAATTATTTTATTTTTATTTTATTTTTTTAATTCTTTGCATTTAATTTTATTTGATTTTGATTTTGATTTTTTGATTTTTACTATTAGTTATTTAAGTCAATCAGTACGAACTAGTATTGACACCGTAATCTTTTCCTACTAATCCAAATTTTGCCCAATAAATTCTTTCACGAATTCTCAATAAATCACCAAATACATTATGACAATATTCTGTTGGTTTTTCATTGGCCTTATTTTCTTTTAAGCTTGTTCTTACAAATTTCATATATCCATAATAATCATAAACACTTAATAATCTTTCTTTACAATATTTACATACATACACACTTTGAGTTTGTGATTTATCATTACTTTGAATTTCTTTATCTTCTTCATCCATATAGCATCTGTTTAATGGTAATGGTAAATTATTTCTTAAACATAATGAACACGATACATTATTTTCTTTTATTTCTTTATTATTCTTATTTTCATTATTTGTATTTTCAGTATTTTTGGGGTATTCATAGAGATTCTTTATTATTAGAGTATTTTCTTTACATGCTCTTACTATTCTTCTTACACAATTATAATGTGAAAGCTTTGTAGTAATAGTTAGTAAATCTGGATTAATAGGTTGAAAATCAAGACATGGATCGATTTCTTCAGTAATACATCTTTTCATAAATCTAGCATGTTCTAAGACATCATAATGTTTATATTTAATAAAATTATATATTTCTAAATAGTATGGATTTTTATTATCAAAATATAATTCTTTATTAATTGTTTGAAAACCAAAAGTTTGATATAAATTGTCTTCTGAAGACTTTTCAACGCTTAATATTGAATTAATTGGAGAAAATGGTGAATTTGATAATATAGAATTAACATTACTTAATGCTCTTGTTCTTACTTTAACTTTATCTTTTTGTACATTATTATCATCATTTTTATTCTCTTCATTAAATTCTTTATAATTTTCATTATTTATTTCTACTGTACTATTTAAAATTGATGAAACATCAGAATCAGAATCATTTAATTTATTTGCGCTATTTTGAATATATATTTTCAAGGTTTTATTTTCTTCCATTAAAGCTTGAATTATTTGGTCTTTTTCATCAACAATTGATTTAAGCTTTTTTATTTGTTTTTCTTTTTCGAAATTTTCTTTTCTTTCAACTGCAACCATTGATTGAGCTTCTTCAAAAAGTTTTACTGTTAAATCTTCTGTTTCTTGCACTAAAGCTGAATGAGATGTTTCTAATTCTGAACGTCTTTCAACTTCTTCTAATAAACGTCTATTTAAAACATCTACTGTATTTTCCAAATCTTTCATTTTTACAATTATGCTTGTATCATTTGTAATAATTGGACCGGTTGAATTCATATATGTTTTCCCTCCAGTTTGAATTGATGAAGTAGTAGTAGTAGTTGTTGTTGTTGTTGTACTATAAGTAAGGCCATTATTATTTGTTGAAGAATCACTAACAGATTTATTTTCCAAAGCTTTTTCAAGATTTCCAATTCTATTAACAGCATCATGTAATTTCTTCGACAAAACTTCAATATCAAATTTCAATCTTTCATTATCCTCCTTTAATTTTTCCTTTTCCATTGAATTTTCACTTTCATCTTCTTTTATTGTTTGTATTTCTGAAGTTGGTCTTAATATTTCATTTTCTGATTCACCGTTTTTATTATTAGAAGATATTAAATTATCTTCATTATCTTTAATTTCGACGGCCCTTATCATAGCTTAAATATATTACTAAATTTATAATAATATTATTAAAATATATAATTTTTTTTTTTAAATTTTAATATTAATTAGATTATAATAATATATAATAATAATTAAATTTATAAATATTCATTTAATAAATTTATAAAAGTCTTTAATTATGTATTTAAATTATTTCTAAATTTTTTTAATCTTTGTAATTTTTATAATTGTCATTGTTTACATTAACTTTATAAAATTGATTATTAATTTTACTTAAATAATTAATTCTTTTTTTTTTTTTTTATAATTTAAAACTGTTAAATTTAATATTTTATTCTTAAAAAATATTAATTAAAATCTTATTTACCCTTCTAAATTTAAATTAAATTTAAATTTTTTCCTTTTCTTATATATTTATATTTTGTATAAGAAAAAACAAAAGTGAAAAGTAAAGAGTAAAATAAAATAAATAAAATTGTTTAATACTTAATAAAATTTTATTATTATTTATTATTTATTATTAATTATTTTTCATATATTAATTATTATTATTAGTAAGAGTTTTAGTAATATTTATTATAATTTGTTATTATTTAATTTATTAATAAATGAATACTATTAAAAAGTATATTTATATATATTAAGGATATCATTAATAATTAGAGCATGTTTTATATAAAGTATAATATATAGTAAAATATAAAAGATCAATAGGAGAAATATTACTAATATATATATGAAACTTTAATTAATAATAATCAAATATTTAATTCATTGTATTCTACATAATATATTATAATATATTTAATTATATAAAATATATATTTATTTAAAAAAATGGTAACACAGAATATCATAAATGAAGAAAAAAAAATACAAAAAAAGTATAGTAAAAATTTTCCACAAAATTTGAGCATAAATAAATAAATAAGTAAATAAAAATTAAATACATTAAATTTTATGAATTATACAAGGGATTAAATAATAACTATATAATAAAATATATAATATTAGTTAAATTATGTAGAAATTATAAAAATATTTAAAAACTAATTATTTTAATTAGTAATAATAAAATTTTATTCTTTTAAATCAAATTATATTAAAATAAATAATAAATATAGATGTTCAATTAGTTATTATTTTATATATATATTATTATAATTTTCTAATTTAATTTTATTATTATTTTAAATTGTACTACAATTATTGTATATAATAATTTAATAAATAAACTATAAGAAATAATAATTAATATCAAATAATAAAATTTTATTCATTGAAAAATGTAGAGGAATGGTACTCACGTGAAAGTTATATTTAAGATAGATAAAGTCTTAAATTTATTAAAAAATAATATTCAAAATAATTATTTTAATAATAATTAATAATTATAATAAAAATAAATTAGAAATAAAATATTAGAATTGAATAAATCAAAATTTAAAAATTTTGATTTATTATTAATAGAAAAAATAGATAAACTAGAGTAGAAATTGAAAATTGTTTAAAAGGTAAAAACATTATTATATATAATAAATATTATTAACCAAGAAGTAATAATTTTTTATATATTTAATACATTTTAATTTTTTTTTTCTTTTATTTTTTTTTTTTTTTTTTGTAAATAATAATATTATTATTTAATTTATTTAGTTCCGTTTTCGTTAATAATAATTTAAATAAATATAAATCAAATTTAATAAAAAGTGAAAGTAAAATAAAGAATATTAAATATAGAATATAGATGAAATTTAAATATGAAAGTAGATTAAATAAATTTAAAAAAAATAATAAGATAAAATAATTAAAATATATAAATGAAAATTATAAAATATAATAAAAGTAATAGTAAATAGAATTAAATAGAATTAAGCAAAATTAAATAAAATAAAATAAAATAAAATAAAATAAAATAAAAAATAAAATAATAAAATAATAAAATAATAAAATATAATAAAATTTAATAAATATAAATATAATTAAATTAATAAAATTAAAATCAATAAAATAAATAAAGTAAAACTATTTAAAGAATTAAACAAAAAAAGATATCGTCATGTTACACGGTATCGAAAATATAAATCAATATATAAATTTATATGATATTAAAAGATTCATGGAATCAATGAGTGAAAATCAAGTTGTAAAATATAGCATTGGTATTATTTCTTTAATATTGTGTATTGGAATCATTAATTATCATTATTCAAACCATGATGAAGATATTAAGAGCAGAAAAAGAAAAAGAGTAAAGGATAGAACAAGAAATGTTAATAATAATGAAAGTAAGCAGACATTATAACATATTTTAAATCTAACAAAATTACATAAAATCAATTAATATAAATATTTTATTAAAATAGTTCCATTTTTCCCACCTGGTTTAACAAATATGGGAAATACGTGTTTTATGAATTCCGTTTTACAAGTATTATATATATTATTTAATTTAAATAAATGATTTTTCAATTATTAATTTTAAATTATTATAAATATAAAAGTCTTTATCATCTCTGCCAAGTTTTTTAATTTATTTACAATATGAACAATTTATTAAATTATTAATTACTAATAAAGATGATGATAATTCAATCTCAAAATCTTTAGTTGATGTTACAGCAAGTATGATTAATATAAATTATTAAAATTAAGAATTAAATTTTATAATTAATCTTTTTATAAATAATAAAAAAATAGAACTTAATAATACGAAAAGTGGATTAAGATCCTTTAGACCATCTGATTTTCACAATTCATTAACGAGAGGTGTTTCAAGAAGATTAACATTTTATGATCAACAGGTATTAATACAAAAAATTAAATTTTTAAGTTATAAGCTGATATATTATATATATATATATATATATAAAGAAAGTGAAATAAATAAAAATAAAAAAATAATTGTATTAATATTATATTATTTTTCTATTTATATATATTTTTTTCTAATTATTATTATTATTATTATATATTATATATTATTATATTTTATTTATATAGGATGCTAATGAGTTATATTCTCTTTTATCATCGGAAATCACTACAGAAGAAGAAGGACTATTAAATAATAGAAAAACCACATCTTTGTTCGATTTTTCATTTTTGCAATCAGTTATGAATAAAACAAGAACAACTTCGCTAGATAGCAATCAAGGAAATGTTTTATATAACGGAAATTTAATATCTAATAATAAGAAGCAATTGAAAAATAGAAATAGTCCTTTTACTGGTTTAATTGCAAGTAAAATTACTTGTGGAATATGTAATCATACTGTAAGTTTAAGTTTTAATATTATTATATATTAATAATAAAATTTTTAAGTTTAATTATTGAACATATTTTAATATATAAACATATGATTTTTAAAGACTGCTATACGTCATTTTGTAATTGACCAAATCACATTAATACCACCAAATAATGTAAATATTTATTTTGACATATATTTATTTGTTTATATATTTTATTAAAACTATATTGATGACTCAATAAAATATAAATATATATAATAAATAAAATAAAAATTATATAATATAATATATAATATTATAAAGTAAAGTAAAATAAAATCAGAAAAATAACTATATATTCAATTTGTATTTTAATATATTTATGTATTTCTTCATTATATTTATAGCAAAGTTGTACATTAGAGTCATTACTAAAATCGTATGTGTCTCCTGAACTTATTACTGATAAAGTATGTGAATATTGCTCTTTAATAGCAACAATTAAAAGTACTGAAAATGAAATAGAAAAAATAAAAGAGAAAATAAATATTAGAAAAGAATTACTTGAATTAAAAAAAGAAAAGGATAAACATAATAAAAAAGAGCAACTAAATTTTGAAGGACAAGGTATAGAAGAAAATGAAAAAAAAGAAAATGAAAAAAAAGCGAACAAAAATAAAAAATCTAAAAAGAAATCAAAGGCAAATTCATCAATTAAAGAAATAGAAAATTCACTTAAAGAAGAACAAGAAAAATTAAAAAATTTAGAAAAAAGTTTTGTTGAATTTAGTAACAATATAGAAGAAATACCATTGGATAAAATTGAATACCCAAAAGAAATTCATCCAGTGAGAATTGTTTCTAAGAGTACTACTAAACAAGTTTTAATTGCTAAACCGCCAAAAATTCTTGCATTACATTTCCAAAGATCTATTCATGTTTCTTATAGTTACAGCATGAGAAATAATAGTCCAGTTAAATACCCAGAATACTTAAATGTAAGACCATGGTGTACAAATACTAATAAGGATAATAATATATATTTCAGTGCAAACTTTGTATGTATTTATATATATATTTCTTTTTTCATATTTTTATTCTACTTCATTATTATATATTTAAATTCTATAATATAAATTGTTTATATATATAATATAAATATATATTATAAAAAAAAAAAAAAAAAAAAAAAAAAAAAAAAAAAAAGAAAAATGTTAATATTAATTTTTCCACTAAACATTTATTTAAAAATAGAATATAATGAATCCAAATGATTCAAAATATTATGATAGCTTTTATCGTTTACAATCTGCTGTTTATCATTTTGGAAGTCATGATTATGGTCATTTCATTGCTTATAGAAGAGTACGTCGTGGTGGAAGTTTAAGTAAAGAATTACAAGCTCAAATTAAAGAACTTATAAATAAAAAAGAAACAGATTATTCTAAGTGGGAGCAATTATTTAAGAAGCCCGAATATTTAGTAAATGATAATCCAAATAAAGTATTAAAATCTACTAATAATAATACAATTGAAAATAAAGTCAATATTGAAACTTCAAGCAATACAAAAAATTCTGAATTAAATGATTATCAGTGGTTTAGAATTTCAGATAGTTCAGTGGAATTAATTATTGATCCAGAATTAGAATTGTTTAGTAATGGAAGTCCATATGTATATATGTTATTCTATGAATCCTTATCAGAATATAATCTTTCTGAAAAAGATAAAGAAAAATTAATTTTCGAAGAAAAAAAGAAATACAAAAATTTAAAAAATGAAATTGCAATTAATAGTATGAGCAATAATAATAATAATAATAGAAGTAACGTTATTAATCCATTCTTTTTATTAAATAATACAGTTACACAAAATTCAAATAACTCAGAATTAAAAAATAGAAATGTTTCTGTAGTCGATGAAGATGAAGTAGAATAAGTAATAATAATAACAATAATAATAATAATAGTATAACAAAATAATTTTATATATGTTGAAATATATGCATATAGATATTTTCAATGGGATTTTTAAAAATTTAATTTTAGTTTTTATTTTTATTTTTTATCTTTTTTATTTTATATATATGATTATGTATATTTAAATAATATTTATTATACTATATAATAAAATAAATTTAAATTTTATTCTTTTTTATAAACTTTTTTAAAAATATAGTAATAAATAAATGATTTACAAAAATATTAATTTTTATTTTTATTAAATAATTGAAAAAATTAAAATTTATAATAAAATTATAATAAAATTAAAAAATAATAAAAATAAATAAATAAAATAAAAATAAACTAAAACAAAAAATTATTATAAAATATTTTTATTAGAATATTAAAATTAATTTTTCATGTTTTTTTTTTTTTTTTTTTTTTTTTTTTTTTAATTTTTAATTTTTTAATAAAATAATGTGTTAAATTTAGTTTAATTTGCAAACTATAATAGTTTCATATGTCAACATTAGTTCTTTTTAATTTTAAAAAAAAAAAAATATTAAATGTGACAAATGGATGATTTATAATTTATTATTATTATTATTATTATTATTATTATTATTATTATTATTATTATTATTATTATTATTATTATTATTATTATTATTGATAACTACTTAATAATTATACTATATATTTATTTATATTATTTTATATATTTATTTATTATGTAATTTATTAAAGTGTACTTGTGTTAATGTTTTATGTAAATTAGTTAATACATTTATTTTATATTGTATAAACTATGTCAACAATCATTTTAATTATTTTGTGTAACATGTATTTACGTAACAAATGTATTCATGTGATATAGTTCTATATAAACATCATGAATGTACTATCCACTTCTCTCTTTGTTAACCATAATACTTTCGTATTATTATATTAAATAAATAAACAACATATATCAGATTAAGAGTCTCATTCGATTCTATTCTAATATTAAAAGTTTTTTTAAAAAAAATACGACATGCCTCAAGAAACTACTTTAGCTAAAGACCAACGCCTTCGTGGAAAGTCTAACTTCAACGAATGGAAACTTTTTATTGTAACCGCTGCCAAAACTCAAGGTATTGAAGACTTTTTAGAATGTAACGAAATCTTCAGTTAGTAAAATTAGAACTTTGGTTCAATGGTTAGTTATACTGACCATGACCAATACTTCATGGGTTCGACTCACACCTCAACCCATTTTGCATTAATAATTATTTTATTAATTATTTTATTAATTATTAATAATATCTTCTTGAATATTCTTTCTGTATAAAATTATAGAAAGTTAAAGATTCTTTCGGTTCGTAATTCAACCGAAATGAATTTAGAAATTCTTATTATATAAATTATTTTATTCTTTTTTGATAAGATTCATTTTCATCAATTAAAATCTATATTCTAGAAACTTTACATTATTAATTATTACAAACATATTTTTAAATATTTCTTTAAAATTATTTTTACATGTTAAAACTGTTTTTCCGTTAAAAGTATAAATAGTGCGAACTTCACGAATGAAAATATTTTTCTTCGTGCTTTTATTAATAATAATTAACGTATAAGTAATTCGAAATATTACCTTGTTGATTAATATTAATAATTATTTTAAATTTTATAATTAATAAAAAATATTTCTAATAAAACGAATTATTTATACAGATAGTGTAAACCTATTGAGTTTTCTCCTTTCTGTGTTTCTATACCACGTCCCGCCGTTACAATAGAAGCACCTCCGTTACAATAAAAGCACCTGCTAATCCAAGCCCTCAATACCTTTGCGCTATCCCGCAGACATTCTACCGCACTTTTAGGAATTCTACTTTCTTAATATCTTTTGGCAATCGTTGGGTTTCTACTTTTACTAATACCTACTCTTCCGGTTCTCTCTATCTTAATCTAATAATCTTTGAATAAATCTTTTTATCTACTATCTCTTTAATACCGGACTTCTATATCTTTTAATCTCGGATTCTATCTCCTCCCAGACGAATAATTACTGCCTATTGATTCCTATTCAAATTATCACCTTGTCTGTTTTGAGTTACCCTCACTATTATATAATTCAATCCTTTGTATCTATTATATTACCGGATAATCCTAATCCTATGGTTGTTGAAATTAATTTTTATAACAAAAATTCTTGTACTACCCGATCATATAATTCAAATTAAACTTGTACTACCCTATTAAGATAAAACTTACATTACCTTAACCTTTTAAAAAAAAAAAAAAAAAAAAAAAAAAAAAAAAAAATTTTAGATAATATTAAATTAATCTTGTATTACCTTAACCCTTCAAAATTAATTCTAATATTTACCCAACAAAATTAATTAATAATTAGATAAATAATATTAAATTAATTTAATAAGAAAAAAATTTTTAATTTTTAGATAAATATTTTAGATTAATTTAGTGAATAAATCAATTAGTTCTAGATAAATAAAAAAAAAAAAAAAAATTTTTTTTCATTTAATTTATTACAAAAATAATAAATTTTTTAAATTAGCTTAGTATAAAAAAAAAAAAAAAAAAAAAAAAAAAAAATAATAATAATAATAATATTAATAATTGTAATAATAATTTTTTATTTTTAATTATTTTAATAAATTACTTGCTTGAAATAATAGCAAGAAAAACCTGTTCAATTTTATTTTTTTTTATTTATTTATTTAAAAAGGCGTTTATACGAGCGAATAGAGCTCATATACAGAGTTAGAAGAATTATCTTCTTTAGTGTTGCACTCGACGAATAGATTTGGTTCTAGACTAGGTAAAACTCTATAAGAGAGCACCGTAGCCTATTATAAAGGAAAACGGTTCTAGGTTTGCAACAACTCTGGCGAATAAGGAGCTTACGTCACCGAAGGCGTAAGATTAAAACTATATAGTATTTTAAAATTTTATTTCGTGCTTACTCGCGGCACTAGTTATAATAGTACTGACGGTTTTTTCTATAGTTGTGAGTCAATAGTACTATTCTATTTTATCAATTAATAATTTTATAATTAATATTATAATTTTATAATTAAGAAAACAAAGATTAAAATATAAATATAAGGTTTATACGACTTCCAAAGCGACAGAAGTTGGTCTCTGTTTTCGTAACATTTTAGTGTTCAGATACTATTGATATAGGGGAAAATAATTTGTTTTATTCTTTTCAGCTAACAATAAGTTAGACATAATAAAGAATCTAACAATATTACTTCCTTTTGTCTATAAGACATTAACAATCGATTTTATCTGCGTTATCACTAAAAGGCTAAAGGAACTTATCGTATAAAACTTTGATAGATTATATATTTAGTTGGTCCAATACTATATAATCTAGTTTATATTTCAGTAATTTTTGATAAATAATTATAAAATAAAAATATTTAATTATAAAATATTATAAAGTGTTATTAAAATTATGTGTTCTTATCCATTAACCTTGGAAACCTACCAATAAACAACTTTTGAACTTTTGGAATCTCTACTACCTATCTACCTTTTGGATTATTGGAATCTCTACTACCACTTTGGGAACTTCTGGATTCTACCGCCTATTCTTTACCTTTGAAAACTTATTCTACTTTACCTTATTTATTTTAATATGGACAACTATTATCAAGAAAATCCTACTTTTAAGGACGGTTTTGCTGGTGATCGTCGATTCTTTAAAGGATTTCTAGCTAAAATGGAACTTATTTTTATGATTCAACCAGAAAGATTTGCAAACGATGAAGCTAAAGTAATCTATATCATTTCTCGTTTGTATGGAAACGCCATGAATTGGGCTGCTACTCTCATTGAAAATCAAGATCCTTGTCTCCTTAATTATAATCAATTCATTGCAAGACTAAAATCAGTATTTGGAAGTTATGATTCTACCTTTATTGCCAACCAGAAATTAAGAACAATCAAACAAAAACGAATTGGTGAAGTCAGAAATTATATTTTAGAATTTAATAAATACGCCGATGAATCTTCTTGGAATGAAGAAGCCAAGATGGACGCCTTTCTTGCCGGTCTACATGACCATATTGCTACTAGAATTTTAGAAATGTTTCCTGGACCTCAAACCCTCTTTGCTATGCAAACAATTGCATCGAGAATCGATAATCGTATTTCTACTCACAGACAATTCTCCAATCTTCAAGGTCAAAATTCAAATAATAGTACTAATAATAAAAATAAAAAAGGCAAAAAATCATTCTTTTTCCAAAAGCAATTTAAATCCAAACCTCATGGACCTCTATCTCAAGAAGAAAAAGAAAGAAGAAGAAGAGAAAATCTTTGTTTGTATTGTGGATCCTCTGAACATTCTCTCGACAATTGTCCACTTAAAAATAAATATAAAAATAAAAATAAACCTTCATCAAGTAGCACTTATGTTTCTAATCCCGAATCAAAACCTATATCTAGACCCAGAGTTTCTGACTCAAATCTTCCTATTTACGAATTTTCTTTAAGTATTGATAATACAAATTCTACTGCTAAAATTCTTCTCGATACTGGTTCTCAAATCAATTTAATGGATATCTACTATATTAAAGAAAATAATATCCCGTATTCAACCAAAACTAATTTCCCTAAGGTATCTGGCATCGGTGGAAAGCAAACTATTCTTGGAAAAACTCTTCCTATTTCCATCACTTATAATAACCATAAATGTAAAACTCAATTCTATGTGGTTGACCTTCCTTCTTATTGTGCTATTTTAGGTTTCGAATGGATTTCTACTCACAATCCTGATATTGACTTCAAAAATAAAGTCTTAAGATTTAATTCCAATTATTGCGTTGAAAATTGTTTAATCATCCCTAACTCCTTTACCTCTTATGTTCCTTTAAATACTACTAAACAAAATGACAAAAATGAAAATGAAGAAATCAATAATAAAATAAGCAAATCATTACCAAAAAAATTACTTCCATTTATAGACACTTTCAGTGAAATATATACTAATGAATCACCTCCTTATTGTCCTTTTGATAGCGAGATTAAACCCAAACAAAATGAAAAACTTCATTATGACCCAATCTACCCCTTAACTAAAAATGAATCTCTAGCTTCGAAGAAATATATTAAAGAAAATGAAGACAAAAAATATATTAGAAAATCTAAATCTCCAGCTGCTGCTTCTGTTTTATTTGTTCCCAAGAAAGACCTAAATGATCTCTTTCGTATTCATAAACCACCCTCCGACTTTTTTTCTGATAAAGGTTCTCAATTCACTTCAAAATTTTGGTCAGCTATTTGTAAATCTTTCAATATCACAACGAAACTTGCTTCTCCCTTCCATCACCAAACCAATGGTTTAACGGAGAGGGTGAACTCCGTTATTGAACAATACTTAAGATGTTATTCAAACTTTAAAGGTTCTGATTGGTATAATTTTTTATTCCTAGCAGAATTCAGTTATAATAATTCAATTCAAGAATCAATTAAGCACTCACCTTTTTATGCAAACTATGGATATAATCCAAGATATTCACCATCAATTCCAAACAGTACAGATGTTCCTAGAGCTGATGAATTTACAAAAGACCTTTCAGAATTATTCAAAACACTTAATGGAAATTTACAACAAGCAAGAAAAAAGCAAGAAGAATTCGCAAACAAACATCGTATTGAAGCTCCAAATTTTAAACCTGGTGATAAAGTGTGGATTAATAGTTCACTTATAATCCATAATGGAAATAAAAAACTTAAACCTAGAAAACTTGGTCCATATAAAATCATTAAGAAAATTTCTCCCGTTTCATATAAGTTAGACTTACCAAAAGAAATCAGAATCCATCCTGTAATACATGTTTCTGAACTTGAACCATTTTATGAAGATCACTTTGGACGAAAGAAAGAACCACCACCACCGATAATTATTGACAATGAAGAAGAATACGAAGTTGAAAAAATTCTTGATAAAAGGAAACATTATGGCAAAACCCAATATCTTATTAAATGGAAAGGTTATCCTTTATCTGAAGCATCTTGGGAACCCGAAGAAAATTTAAATTGCTCTAAACTCTTAAAAGAATTTAACAAAAATAACTAAAATTAAAACTTGAAAATGAATCTTTACTTTATTAATATCAAACTTATATTAATTTATTAATATCAATATTACTAAATATTATTTTATATTATTAAATATTATTAATATTCATGTATTCTTATTATATATTATATTCATGTAACTTTATTAATATCATGTAATTTTATTCAAAAAAGTTCGTACTATAAAATGGTTAATTAATTATTTTTATTTTATTATATTTTATTTTATTTTAATTTAGTTTAGTTTAGTTTAGTTTGCTTAATTTTAGTATAAGTTATGCCTAACTGTTAGATTCGTCTGGTATCCGAATCCTGGAGGCGGACCATGTAACGAAATCTTCAGTTAGTAAAATTAGAACTTTGGTTCAATGGTTAGTTATACTGACCATGACCAATACTTCATGGGTTCGACTCACACCTCAACCCATTTTGCATTAATAATTATTTTATTAATTATTTTATTAATTATTAATAATATCTTCTTGAATATTCTTTCTGTATAAAATTATAGAAAGTTAAAGATTCTTTCGGTTCGTAATTCAACCGAAATGAATTTAGAAATTCTTATTATATAAATTATTTTATTCTTTTTTGATAAGATTCATTTTCATCAATTAAAATCTATATTCTAGAAACTTTACATTATTAATTATTACAAACATATTTTTAAATATTTCTTTAAAATTATTTTTACATGTTAAAACTGTTTTTCCGTTAAAAGTATAAATAGTGCGAACTTCACGAATGAAAATATTTTTCTTCGTGCTTTTATTAATAATAATTAACGTATAAGTAATTCGAAATATTACCTTGTTGATTAATATTAATAATTATTTTAAATTTTATAATTAATAAAAAATATTTCTAATAAAACGAATTATTTATACAGATAGTGTAAACCTATTGAGTTTTCTCCTTTCTGTGTTTCTATACCACGTCCCGCCGTTACAATAGAAGCACCTCCGTTACATAGAAGATGATATTATCAGTCATCTAAATAATGAATTCTTTGTTTACGCCCCAAACAATAATGAACCAACCAACAGGGTCATTACGGACATTCTTAACAACTTAAACCTCCCAATTCCTGGTCAAGAACCTCGTCCTGTTAGAGAAAACAATGACGCACCATAGAATGTAAACAATAATGCTCTAGAACCATTATTGGATAATAGAACAAAAAGACTAATTATCAAAGAGGCTATAAAAATGGATGCCGAATTGATGTTATTGATTTTAAAAAATATTGACAAAAAAAAAGTTAAAGAGATAAGTCGTCTGACTAACAGTAATCGTATTATGGAAAAACTCAAGGGAAAATACGGTAACAACAACGCTGATATGGAGTACTGGCTTAAAATACTCAAAAGTTTAAAGCCAAAGAACAAAAATGAAGTAATCAAAATGTTGGACCAAGCGAAAGAAATTTTCGTAGAAATGGAAGAAGTTGATTTAGGTATTACAAACAAGGAAAAATTAAAATACCTATATAACATTCTTACTGATGACTATAAAAATATTGTTCAATTCGACTTGAACAGTGATGCAGATGAGTACTTAGATACTCTCAAAAGAATTATCTCAGCAAGGTCATATGTTGAAAACTGGGATGACATTAAAGAAAAAGATGAAGATGATGATCCTATGGACCTTGATTACCTTAGCAAGAGGAAAAGAACTACAAAATTAAACAAAAAACCTTCAAGTTCAATTAACAATAAGAAAAATAAACATAAATATAAGAAAGATAATAAAAGTTATTGTCATATATGTGATATGAACGGACATTCCACAAAAGAATGTCATTTCAATCTTAAAAACAAAGAAAACAATATTAAAAATCAGCATAATAATAAAAAAGAGAGGCAAAATCAACAACAAGAGAAGAAATCATTAAATTACTTGGTAAACTCAAGAAACTATAATGATTATAGAAATAATAGTACTCCAAAATACACCAAAAATGAAGATTACTCTGATAATGCCAGCAATTACGATGAAAACTTTGATTTTGAGGATGCTAGAGCATTAATGTATCAGAGAAAGCAAAATAATAAATATATAAATTTATTGGAGGTTATTCCAAATAATAACAAACATACTCGTGATTTTGATAACATATACGATAAATCTATTGATTTTATTAATCATAGTAACTTAATAACAGATGATGTTACATGGTTTTATGATACAGGTGTCGGTGAACATGTAACGAATGATAAATCTTTACTTGTGAACTTTAAATATGAATCCGTTAAGTTGTGTTGTGCAAATGGTTCAATTTGCCAATTTGAAGGATATGGAACTTATGATTGTTTCATAAATAAACAATATATTAAACTTGAAAAAGTTTTATTTTCCAAAAATGTTCACAAAAATCTTATTAGTGGTATAGAACTTGCAAAATCAGGTTTTATTTCTTTAATTGATTCTTCTGATGGAGAAAAAGCTAGACTAAAATTGTGGGATAAGAATAAAACTAATCTAGGTACATTCCTATCATCTAAATATAATCAATTTCCTATCAAAACACAACATTTAAACAGTAATAAAATAATAGGAAATGATATAATGCATATAGGTAAATTAGATGACAAAAGTATTGAAATATGGCATAGAAGATTAGGCCATTTTTATCAAAGTAATTTACCTAAATACCTAGATCTACATAATATAAAAGCTCCTCCATGCATAGATTGCAAAATTTCTAAGATGAGGAGGGGATCTCATAAAGGGAAAACTCCAAAGGCAACAGAACTCCTGGAAATAATTCATTCAGACATTTCTGGGCCGTATAATCTATCCATTAATAACAAGAAATACTTTCTCACAATGATGGACGAATTCTCTAGAAAAGTCTGGATATTTACTCTTAAGTCAAAAGCTGAAGCTCCAGATAAAATAATAGAATTCTTTACTTATCTAAATAATCAATTTAAGGATTATACGATAAAAATAATTAAATCTGATGGAGGAAAGGAATATAAAAATAAAAAGATAAACAAATATTGTAAAGAAAATGGTATCGAAAAGGTGTATTCTCCTCCTTATTGCCCAGAAATAAACGGAAAAGCTGAAAAAATTAATAATACACTTAGAAATTCAGCAAAAACACTTATGTATTGGGCTAAATTATCGGAAAACTTCTGGAATTTTGCGATAAAGTATGCTTGTTATTTATACAATATGATTCCACATTCAGGAAACAATAATTTAATTCCTGACGAAGTATTTTATAATAAAAAAGTAAATATAAAACATTTAAGAACTTTTGGATGCACTTGCTACTTCAGAGACCAAAGTCCACACAAATCCAAATTTCAACAAATTCAAGGAAAGGCATTTTTCTTGGTTTTGACAAAAAGAAATATTCGTATATTATGGACAAAGAAACTAGAAAATTAAATTATGTTAGTGACATTGAATGCGTTGAAGAAGAACCAGGAAATTTTAAATATCCGAATAACGGCTTCCAAGACCCTTATTTCTCTTTTACTAAAATGGACCTTGATGAAAGAAACATGAGAAATAGAAATATAAATGACGATAATAATTATAATGACAATAATCTTCTAAATGAAAATATCAATTTAAATGAGAACAATATTTTAAACATAAATAATAATTTAAATCTAGATAATAACGTAAATGAAGATAATAATATCAATATAGCTAACGACAATAACGAGAACAATGTTTTAAATGAAAACAATAATGAGAATAACAATGAAAATAATAATAATAATTTGGACAATATTAATTTAAATGAAAATATAAATTTAATGGACAATAATAATTTTATTGAAAATAACGACATTAATGAAGAAGAAAATAACATATCAAAAGAAAATAATACTGTGGGAAAAAATGATTTAATTAAAAATAATCCAAATGAAGAAATAAAATCAAATGAAATTGATAAAAAACACCCTATAAATTCTGGTGAAATAAATATTCCTTCGGCTAAAAATAAAGGCAAAGAAAAAATCAATGAAAATGACGAAAATTCTAATATTGAAAAAAGTGAAAAAAGTTTTATTAATAAAAATTTTTCAAAAATTGAACCAAAAATTTCTAAACAGCCATTGGTCAAAATAAATTTATCAGAACCTTGTTCATCAAATAGTAATATAAATAATATTTTAAATAATACCTTATCAACCTCACGTGATAAAATTTTACATAAATCTTCATCTGAAAATTTGGAAAATGATAATACACATGATCATAATAATAATACTAATGATCGACATAAAATTATTGAAATTTCTAATAAAACTATGGATAATAAAAATTTTTCAAAAAATGATGAAAATTTTAATAATAAAAATTTTTTATCAAACAATGACAATAAAATTACAAATTTTAAAAATTCCAACACACCCATTAATAAAATTACCAATAATTTACCTATTTTATCAAACTCGCATAATGATAATACTTTTAATAATTATACTCTTAATAAGGCTTCAAATGATACTATTATTTCCAACTCCTCAGTTGATACTTCTTTACAAGACATCGATAATTCTAATACTCAAGATTCACGAAAAATTGATATTAATATTTTTAATAATTCCAATTTTAACAATTCAACCAATACCACTAATAATTTGCAATACGATGATAATCTATACCAAGATAATCAGTCTCTTACATCAATTGCTCATAACATTATTAAATCTAATGAAAATGAAATTATGGATGATATAATGATTAATAACGATGAAATTAATAATTCTCATTCTTCCAGAAAACGTCCTTTACCCCCAAATTCTCCGGATTCCAAAACAGTTATTCCTTCCACTCTTAGAACTTTAAGAAGAAAGTTGGATATTGATGATTCTTATATGATCGCTTCTATTTATTCTGATTCTCCAAATAGCTATGATGAAGCCATTAGTTGCAAAAATAAAAATTACTGGATTAATGCCATTAAAGATGAGCTAAATAATTTATATTCAAATAAGATTATGACTTTTGTTTCAAAAGTTCCTCCTGGAAAAAATATTATTTCTACGAAATGGGTTTTTGCTACTAAGAGGGATAGTAATAATTTTATTTACAAATATAAAGCTCGTCTGGTTGCCAGAGGCTTCCGTCAAAAATGGGGTATTGATTATGATCTTACGTATTCCCCAACTTTAAATATTGATAGTCTTAAACTCATTTTTGCTTTATCTGCTGCTTTTCATTGGGACATTTTTCAACTTGATATTAAGGCTGCTTACCTTAATGCTCCTCTCGACAAGGATATTTACACTACCATTCCTAAAGGCGATATAAACTTTGGGAGGGGATACTGGAAACTAAACAAAGCATTATATGGCCTTAAGCAATCCGGTAGACAGTGGTACGAAACAATAAGAAAATTTTTAATTAATAATAATTTTGAACAAATAAAAGCCGAACAATGCATATTCAAACATACAATAAATAATAAAACAAAATGTATAATTGGACTCTATGTTGATGACATGGTCATTGCCGGTGAAATAAAATTTATCAAAGATATAATATCAAAAATTAAAAGAAAATTCAAAATATCAAATTGTGGACCAATCGAATATATTTTAGGCATTAAAGTAGAAAAACAAAATAATAGTTATATAATTTCACAGAAAAGTTTTATTGAAAATATGTTAGAAAAATTCAATATAAGCAATACTCGAAAAAGAAAAACACCCTGCACAGGAGACAATGATATATCCGAAAATAAAAAGCCTTTCGATAAAACAATATTCAAAAGTGCAATTGGATCCTTAATTTATTTATCAAAATGTACAAGGCCGGAAATCTCTTTCGCCGTTAATAAAGCTTCCAGAAAATGTGAACAACCAACAATTTCAGACTGGAACAAAGTAATAAATATTTTAAAATATATAAATAGTACAAAAGATTATAAAATTAAATATGATGGAAAGGGGGAGTTAATTGCATACACGGACTCGGATTTCGCAGGCGATAAAATTGATAGAAAGTCTACTTCAGGTGGAATTATTTTAATGGGAAAAAGTCCTATATGCTGGATATCTAAAAAACAAACGTGCGTTGCTACTTCTACCGCAGAGGCCGAATATATAAGTACTTCAGAAAACGTCAAGAAAATATTATGGATAAGAAACATTATTAAAGAAATATTAAATAAGAAATTAAATATAACAATCTACACTGATAATCAAGCAAGTAAATGTATAATGGAAAATGGTGAAATCAATACTAAGTTAAAACATATAGATGTCAGATACCATTTCAATAGAGATAACATATTAAAGAAAAGAATAAATCTAAAATATATAGACACGGAAAACATGCTAGCCGACATATTAACAAAAGATTCAAATGGTGCAAAAATACTAAAATTTACAAATAATATTTTTATATAAAAATCTCATTTGAGGGGGAGTGATAACTACTTAATAATTATACTATATATTTATTTATATTATTTTATATATTTATTTATTATGTAATTTATTAAAGTGTACTTGTGTTAATGTTTTATGTAAATTAGTTAATACATTTATTTTATATTGTATAAACTATGTCAACAATCATTTTAATTATTTTGTGTAACATGTATTTACGTAACAAATGTATTCATGTGATATAGTTCTATATAAACATCATGAATGTACTATCCACTTCTCTCTTTGTTAACCATAATACTTTCGTATTATTATATTAAATAAATAAACAACATATATCAATTATTATTATTATTATTATTATTATTATTATTATTATTATTATTATTATTATTATTATTATTATTATTATTATTATTATTATTATTATTATTATTATTATTATTATTATTATTATTATTATTATTATTATTATTATTATTATTATTATTATTATTATTATTATTATTATTATTATTATTATTATTATTATTATTATTATTATTATTATTATTATTATTATTATTATTATTATTATTATTATTATTATTATTATTATTATTAGTATTATTATTATTATTATTATTGTTAACAATCAAGATTATTATATAATAATTATATAATAACATAAAAATGTATATACATATAAATTTATTCTAACATATGACGTCACATGTATTTATTCATGATATGCGGGACTTTTATGTGCAATAATTTATAAGCAGTGGGTTTTAAATAATGGTAGTTTAGTAAATTTTATTAATAAAATTATAATATTCGTACAATTAAATAATAATTCTAATTCCTCAAATTTTACAAGAGAGTTCTCTATTTCTAATATAAATAATTTAATTTATAAGAAATAGGTAATATATTAAATACATATTCTAATATATAGAACTATATAAATTTTATATGAATTAAAGTATTATAATTATTATAATTATAATAATATATATTGAAATAAAATAAAATAAAATAATTATTATCAAAAAGATATAAATTTAATATTTAATAATTATTATTAAATATACAAATATGTTACTACACATATTTGTTTTATATCATTCATAATTTAATTTTATTCATATATTTATGTAAACAATTGTTATACTTTAAAAACTGTACTCTCTCTCTTTTATAAAAAACTTAAATAAATAAAGTGTTAATAATAATTATTAATACAAAACAATATTAAAGGTATTATTTTATCTTTGTGTCTTTTTCTACCGATAGTCGGTTAATAGATTAAGAGTCTCAAAGAAGACCAGAGACTAAAATATCATAAAAAAAAAAAAAAAAAAAAAAAAAAAAAAAAAAAAAATTTTAATAAAAATTTTAATATATTAATAAATTAAAAATTTATTATTTTTTCCATGAGCGAGATTAATAATTATATAATATTAAAAGGTACAGATAATTATGCGTTATGGTTTAATTATCTGTGCAATGAACTAAGAAAGGAAGGTTTATTACACTACATTAAAGAAAATGTATTGAATAATGTGGATATTGATAATCCACCAAATGATAAGAAAGAACAAATTAAAAAGGATGCAAAAGTTGTATCTAAAATTCTAAATACAATAAATATAAATATCCATAAAGAAATAGTAGGACTAAATACTTCCTATGAAATTATATCAAAATTAAAGAAGAAATATGGTAGTTCAACTACTGATTTATCATACTGGTTGAAGAAATTAAACTCAATAAAAACAACTAATAAACAAGGAATCCTAGACGTGATAGATCAGTTAAAAGATATTTTTGAAAACATGGATAATATAAATTTCCACTTATCTGAAGATGAAAAATTAAGATACCTATTTAACGCTATGCCAGAAGATTATACAAATAAATTTACTCTTACTGATATAGATAATTTTACTAGTATTAGTAAGAAAATAGTGGAAGACATAAACAAACTTGCTTATATCCAACAATGGAACTTAAATAATCAACATATGGATGATCCAATGGAAATAGACTATGCTGGTAAATTCCAAAAGAAGAATAAAAATAACAATAAAAGAAACTACCAGACAAAGAAAGCAGATAAAAAATACTGTCATATATGTAATAAAAATAATCACAACACTTCTGATTGCTGGTTTAACGCGTTAAATAAGAACAGTAAATTTAATAAATATGTAAACCAAGAGTATTCCAAGGAAGAGAACACAAACAATAGTAAAAGTAATAATAATAATCAATCATCTTCAAAGAAAAAAGGAAAAGGAACATATTATACAGGAATAATTAAACAATATAATATAAATGAACAATACAATGCTAATGTAGATTATGAAGATATAAAGATCATGTTTAAAAAGGACACTAATAAATCTCATAAATCAGTATATTTAATTAATTATAAAAATAACTCGTCAAAAGTGTTAAAGAACATTTCTTCAATTAATTTCTATGATAAATCCTACTGGTTATATGATTCTGGAGCAGGAGAACACTTAACAAACAATAAAAACTTATTAAAAAACTACAAAAAAGAAGAAATTGAATTAACCTGTGCTAATAATACTGTATGCACCTTTGAAGGTTATGGAGAATTTTCTTTCTTTATAAATAATTATAAAATTATTTTAAAGCGCGTATTATACTCAAAAGATGTTGCCAAGAACATGATAAGTGGTGTGGAATTAGCTAAATTAGGCATTAAGACTCTAACTGAATCAATTAATAATGATACAGTTAAAATTACTTTAATGGATAACCTATACAAAACTATAGGATCATTTGTATCAAATAGTCGCAATGAATTAATTATTACAGCAATACATGATAATTCAATAAAAGAAAATATAAAAATAATATAATGGCAATAAATAAACTAAATAATGAAAGTAAATTATTATGGCATAGAAGATTAGGCCATTATTATTTAGAAAATTTAAATGAATATTTAGATATTCATAATATTAAAGAATCAGAATGTATTGACTGTAAAATTGAAAAATTAAAACGATTCCCACATAACAAAGAAACTCCAAAAGCAACAGAAATATTAGAAATAATACATTCCGATATTATTGGACCAATTAATGATTCAATTACTGGGAAAAGATTTATACTAACAGTAATTGATGAAAAATCACATAAAAGTTGGATTTTTCTGATGAAAAGTAAATCAGAAACAATTGATTTACTTATTGATTTTATTAAATATTTAAATAATATCTTTAATGATAAAAAAGTAAAAAATTTTAAGTCTGATAATGCTAAGGAATATAGAAATAAAAAGTTAACTAGATTTTGTAAAGATAACGGAATAAATAAAATTTATTCTCCTCCCTACAATCCAGAAAATAATGGTTTAGCAGAAAGGTTTAATCAAACCATTATTTCTTGTACTAAAACTTTGCTATATTGGAGCAAATTATCTGAAAATTTTTGGGATTTCGCTATCCAATATGCAAATTATTTATATAATAAAACTCCGCATCTTATCTCTGAGAAAACTATCCCAGATGAAGTTTTCTTCAATGAAAAAGTTAAAATTGATCATATTAGGACTTTTGGATGTATTACCTATTATAAAATTTTTGATCAAAATAAATCTAAGTTTTCACCAAATTCAAAGAAAAGAATTTTCCTTGGATTTAGTGAAGTTACTAACTCTAATATTGTTATGGATTATGAAGATTATAAAATCCATAATGTTAGAGAAATAATATGTAAAGAAAATGAGCCAGCAAAACTCTCACTATCTAATTCAGTAGGTGAAGAAAATGGATATCCATCCTTTTTAAATTTTGACTTTAATTTTAGCAAGACAAACAGGATAAAAAGTGGTACAATCTTAATTTTCCTGGTCAAAATGACCATAAAAACTTGGATTCAAATTCAGTAGAAAATGAAAATAAAAATATTTCTGAAAAAGAAAATTCTGGTGATATTAATAATACTGATTTTAATACTATTACTAATACTAAAAATGATATTGAAAATACATTAAACGAAAGCCATAATAATGATGTAAATAAAAATGAAAATAAAATGAAAAAGAAAAGCAATATTGAGGTAACCCAAGAAAAAGAAATAGAAGATCCTAATAATTTTTCTGATGATATGAATTTTTTGACGCAGTGGATGAAAAAAATTTTATTAATAAAAATTTTCAAAATTTTGATGAAAAATCTGAAAATGTAAATATTGAAGAAAATTATAATAATTTAAGTTCTGAAAAAAATTTTTCTACTGAAAACTCTAATTCATATGAAAATAATAAAATTTCTGATGACAATAATAATAATTCCATAAATGGAAATAATATTAATAATCATGAAATTAAAAATTTGAATAGTAATAATAAAATTCAAAATGAATCAAATAATAAAGAATATACAGATAATATTTTACAAAATGTAAATTCCCATATATTAAATAAATCAGAATTAAATCCAAAATTCAATATTAATAACAATCAGTTAAATAATAATATATTACAAAATAAAAGTGTAAAAACACCTTCTCTTAATGTAAACAAAAGGATAAAACTAAACTTTAAAAGAGGAAGAAGGCAACTTGTTATTGACAAAACAAAAAATGTTTCACAAGATATATTAAATTTTAATAAAAATTTAAATATTAATAATAATTTTAATTTAAATAAAAATTTAAATAATAAATTATTAAATAATAAAATCTCAAATAACAAAAAGAATAAAAATATAAATAAAAATAATTTATATTATAATAATTCTGAAAATACTTCCTATATTGATAATAGCCAAAGTAATGTTGCTTTTATTAAAAATAATTCAAATATCATTAATAACAATATTAATTTAAAAAGAAATTTTTCTGAAGTTGATTATGAAGAGAGTATTTTACGGCCTATTAAATACAAAAGAATAAATAATAATAGATATGTTGCTACCATTTCCACAAATGTTCCTCTTTCCTATACTGAAGCTATAACATGTAAAAACCATGAAGAATGGGAAAAAGCAATTCAGGATGAACTTAAAAATTTATATGATAATAATATTTTTACTTTTGTAAAGTATATTCCTAAAGGAAAAAATATTATTTCTTCAAAGTGGGTTTTTGCAAATAAATATAATGGTGAATATATTATTACCAAAAGAAAAGCACATCTTGTAGCTAGAGGTTTTAGACAAAGACGTGGTATCGATTATGATTTAACCTATTCTCCGACTCTCAATACAGACACCTTAAAACTTATTTTCTCCCTTGCTGCAAAATACAAATGGCCAATTCAACAATTAGATATTAAAGCTGCGTATCTCAATGCAGATTTAGACAAAGAAATCTATATGTCTATTCCGCTAGGAGATCCTAACTTTGGGAGGGGATGGTGGAAGTTGAATAAGGCATTGTATGGGTTGAAGCAATCTGGCCGACAATGGAACAAAACTTTATCAAAATTTTTAATCAAAAACGGATATACTCAATTAATAACAGAAAAATGTATATTCGTTAAGAAAAATGAAAAAGGTGATGTATTAGTTATAATAGGTGTATATGTAGATGACATGGTCATTACAGGTATAAAAATAGAAATACAAAATACAATTAATATTATAAAGAATAATTTTAAAATATCCAAATCAGAACAAATAAATTATATTCTTGGAATTGAAGTAAAGAAAATTGATAATAAATATATAATCTCTCAAGTAAATTATATTAATAAGATTTTGGAAAATTTTAACATAAAATATACAAGAAAAGTAAGTACTCCATGTGTTGGTGATAATATCAAAGGTGAAAATAATAAACCCTTTGATAGAACAGCCTACAAAAGTGCCATAGGCATGTTAATATATTTATCCAAATGTACTAGACCTGATATTTCTTTTGCAGTACATAAAGCTGCAAGAAATTCAGAAAATCCTATTATTACAGATTGGGTAAAAGTTACTAATATATTAAAATATTTAAATAACACAAAATATTATAAAATATGTTATGATGGTGAAGGTGAAATTATCGGTTACACTGATTCGGATTTCGCTGGAGACATCAAAGATAGAAAATCAACTTCAGGGCATATTATCCTAATGGGTAAATATCCTATATGCTGGTATTCTAAAAAACAAACAATAGTAGCTACATCGACAGCCGAAGCTGAATATATCAGTACTTCAGAATGTGTAAAAAAGGTTTTATATTTTAGAAATATTCTTAAAGAATTATTTAACTTTAAAAAACCAATAACAATTTATACTGATAATATAGCAAATAAAACAAATATAGAAAATGATGAAATAAACACTAAATTAAAGCATATTTCAATCAAGTATTTTTTTAACAAAGATAATATTGAAAAAGGAAATATAAAATTAGAATATATTGAATCTAAACAAATGTTAGCTGACATACTCACTAAAAATAAAAATGGAAAAGATATGACGAACTTCGCAAACCAAGTTTTTATACATAAAAACTAGTTTGAGGGGGGAGTGTTAACAATCAAGATTATTATATAATAATTATATAATAACATAAATTTAATTTAATAAAAATGTATATACATATAAATTTATTCTAACATATGACGTCACATGTATTTATTCATAATTTAATTTTATTCATATATTTATGTAAACAATTGTTATACTTTAAAAACTGTACTCTCTCTCTTTTATAAAAAACTTAAATAAATAAAGTGTTAATAATAATTATTAATACAAAACAATATTAAAGGTATTATTTTATCTTTGTGTCTTTTTCTACCGATAGTCGGTTAATTATTATTATTATTATTATTATTATTATTATTATTATTATTATTATTATTATTATTATTATTGTTACAATATGTGAATTTATTTATTAAATGAATCAAGAATAATAATTATATAAATTATTATTATAAACATAATTAATTAAAAGTAGTCCAGAACAAGCCACATTTTTAGTACATGTAAATTTTCATTATGTTGAACATTACTAATTACCTATTTATATTTACTCATAAATAACCTTATTAATAAAACTTCATATTCAATAATATATTAAGAGTCTCAGTGACTCTTAAGAGGATTCTCTGAAGGATGAATCCTAAGCCGGACATAAATTATATCAAGAAGAAAGTTGTTTGAATTGAAGAATGCCAAATACTCAATCCCATAACCGGAATCTAGTGCGTTTCACAATCGTGCATTTCAATGTGGCGTATTTTTATATGTGGCTTGTTTTTAATAATCGAATAAATAATAATTAAATAAATAATAAATATTTTTTTTATACATATAATTTATTAATATTCAATTATATAAATAATTTTTTATAATTCTTTTTTAATAGAATATATTATTTCTTTGGAAATAGTTATTTAATAATGTTTAATTGAAAAAATAAATTATTATTTCTTTAAAATAATAATTATTTATATATTTATTTATGATTGTATAGAGTATCTTATAAATATATGGCTTTATTTAAAATATTTATACGCCACATTAAGAAATGCACTATCCCCCCATAACCGTGTGAAAATCTAACCTTTAGAAAATATGAAATATGAAAATCGAGATATTGAAATCTCGAAATTTTGAAATTCAAAATATTTGTAACCTCCAACCAAAATTTAAGAACCACTTAAGGAAAAACTAAAGCTATATTTAGTTTTCAAGAAATAAGTTAAGATTACCCAAAGCAAAGGATGAAGCACACCAGGATATTTTTAAAGTTCAAACTACGTCTATTCGTCAGATGAAATACCATGTTACCTCCTACGTATGAAGGATAATTTTGAATATGCAGAAGATTTTTCTGGAAAAATGATTAAATATATTGGGGTGGATAATACTAATAAACTTTTAAAAAAAATGAAAAACAAAACTAATCCGCAACTTACATTTAAATCAGGTCCATCTACTCAATGCCTAAGAGATTAATTATTAAAAGAGATGAACCATATACGTTCAAATTTGTTCTTTGTATGATTCAATGAACTGGTACTAGAAAACACGAGCTAATAGATGAATATATTAATTATAAAAACGTATCTCTTAAGCATGAACTCTATATTAATGATGAACCAATAAGTTGAAAAATGCCATAAAATTGAAATAAATTTTATGCTGTTATAACTAAAAGATAAAAATAAAGAGTATTTGGAGTATTGTCGAAAAATGGAAAAAAATAAAAACACTCAATTATACAGGATTTCGTATGTGTAATGATTGCGAAAAACCTCAAGATATTTATCAACGTCACGATAGAGGAAAAGTTAAAATGCAATGAAAAGATGTTGTAAAGCTGAAACGCTTTATTGTCACCAAAAGGACACTAAATATAGAGTTACTAATACAAATTACGACGTTAATACTACTAGTAACATAATTACAAATGATATTTCAAATGGGGCCTTAATACAGATGATATTGTATCTGTGATTCTGATAAAAAAGAGTCATGGCATTTTACTTTAAATGAACTAACATATTATCAAATTGCAATAAACAATAATATAGACAACACACCAACACCAGAAATAAAAATAAACTTTTAACTTTCATAGTGTCAAGTTTTTATTTAGAAAAACTGATTATAACAATTAAAAAAGAAAAAAAAATATTAAATAAAAGATCCACTTTTGTAAAAAAATATCTTTTTATTATACACATTTTATTAAATTATTATGTTATTAACTATATAATAGCCAATAACTAATACATCGATTTAAATAATGAAATTTACATGTATTTATATTTTTTCATAATTATATTATAATATATCATTCCTATCTAATTTACATATATTACTATTTATTTATAAATAAGATATTTATTAATAATTTTTTTAAATAATATCTATCTAAAACTAAACAATAATTAATTCAATAAACTTTCAACTTATTTACAATAATAATTAAATTCAATAAGAACTCATTTATTATCTATTTATTATATAAATATTATTAATACTAATGTTTATATATTTACAATTCAAAACTATTTTTATAAACTATTTAAATTAATTTTAACTATTTAAAGATTATAATAAATGGTTTCTATCTCTTTATCCAACGAAAGTAAGGTTAAAGACTATAAGTTGAATTTTTTTTTTTTTTTTTTTTTTTTTAGACAGGGAAGAGAATACACTTCCAAAACTTTATTAATTTTATTTTAAAAAATACATGTAGGTGAAAAGTACATTTGAAATTAAAAATAAAAAATTAAAAAAATAAAAAAATAAAAAAGCTCGAAACTACTATGTATTTTGGCAAGTTGTACTATGCGGGAATTTTTCCCTTCCTAACAAATAAAAATGAAATAAAACCTAGAAGTAACATCTTTAAAATAGATAGTGTGGTGTCCACTAAACTCTCCCCGGATTCATCATTTATTGAACTACTAGGGCAAGATTCATCCTTCGTAGAAATAGATGACGATCCTGTATTATCATTATGCCTTATCAGTTGGACGTCGACGCTCTTGGATAAGTTTGGTATTTTGCAATACCTATAAATAATAGCTCAAACGAACTACTAATGATAGGTATTGCACTTGTTAAGAATTCCGCCAAGCCTACAATTTTTGGAACAGGTGACTCAGATGAACCTTTGAAAAGTAGTTCATTCAATTGTCTCTGTTCCCCACTATCGAAATGTAGCTCATTTAAAACTAAAGTCCCACCAAGAAGGAACAAGTATATATAATGATTGATATAATCTTCAAAATTAGAAATGGAGTCATAGGAAGAAAGAGGATTTAACGCTCTAATCTTACTAAGGAATAAAACATAGAGATCATCGATGAAATTTAAAGAATTCCATCTAAAAGATGCAAGAACATCGCATTTAAAAATCCAATGTTCAAAAGATTGTTTATCTTCGCCACAACAGGGGCAAGACTTGGGACAATCTTCTGAAACTCTACCCATTCTAATAGCAATAGTAGTATTGTATTTATAACCACAGCATAAACGTATAATCCACGAAAACCCTAAGTTGAATTGGGGATATTTTAAACTAAGCATAATTATAGCTTTATTGTTTGAGAACTTATTACAATCGTAATTTTGACCTTTAATACCTTGAAATTTGGCAACTGATTTCCAGTAACGTTCTAAAATATCGTCATATTTTTCACATTTATATTTTTTGATTTTTTTATACATTGTTCTTGATTCTTTAGTCCAGGAATAATGATGCATTTTGGGAATAGATTTAATAAGATCCTTTATAATACAGTTTGATTTACTCCATTTTGCAAAAGATTTAATCTGTAAGGCTGCGCAGACACCAGCAATAGGAGGAATGCTTAGATCTCGAGATAAAGCATAAGTACTCATATTAGAATTATGTTTAATATAGTCATTGTCTTCTGAACTTGTTTTACCATTTTTAGAGAAGGAGCCGATACACCAAAATAGACCAGTATTAATTAATGTTTGAATTCTGGCCGTTCTAGATTTGTTTGAACCAAGTAAAGGAGAATAATAAATTACTTGACTATAAGTTGAAGATACCACTATAATAAATTTATATCTAAAAAATTTATACAGGTTAATAATAATTTATATGATGATTACAAGTTACTTTAATGTAACAAAACTTAATTCGAGGATGTTTTTACAAAACTCATCTAATATGAATCTCGAAACAAAGCGAAAATAATATAAAAGTTAGCGCTAATCTATAAAAAGTATTATAATTGAAAGTGATGTAAAACCCAATATATAGGAGGTATTCACACAATATGAGATGGTATAATATCACCCTTCAAGAGAAAGGTTTCCATCATACAAATGGTAAATATATATACCATATTTTATAAGAGATGTTTTAGAAACATCTAATATTAACGGTGTAATAATATTAAATACTTTGCTTTAGGGGGAAATTATTTGATTACAAATATAATTAAGAAATTATTTTAACATTATTTAAATTGAATTACCTATTTATATTTACTCATAAATAACCTTATTAATTTTTTTTTTTTTTATAGCCGCAATTATTGCGAACTTTAATCTTTATTTATTTATTCTTATATAAATTACATGAATACTTTTAATTTTAATAAAAAATAAAAAAACAAAGAATTAATAAAATAAATAAATATTATTTATCCAATATGAACATAATAATAAATGAAATAGTAACGTGAAATAAAAAGTAATAATCAAAAATAAGCATATAAATAAATTCAGAAAAAAGTTCATATGCAGCGAACCTCACCTCCTTATGGATTAGGGTTTGAATTGACTATCTGAAAGAATTATGGTCTTCTCCTTCAGAGGCATTGGCCCTACTAGCCTGTCTTACTGCATTTTAAGCGTTGTCGCTCCTGGTTAGTTTGCGCTTATACTTTGGAATAGTAACCCTTGCCGTGTACTAGCCCGAGGCATAATTTCTGTAAAGAGAGCTGCAGATCGCACCAAGAATGGCGTTTTTGAATAATCACCAGAAATGATTTGGTTCTTAAACAAAATATTCCATTCCTTTTTATAATTTAAATCTATTATATCTTATTATTATTATTATTATTATTATTATTATTATTATTATTATTATTATTATTATTATTATTATTATTATTATTATTATTATTATTATTATTATTATTATTATTATTATTATTATTATTATTATTATTATTATTATTATTATTATTATTATTATTATTATTATTATTATTATTATTATTATTATTATTATTATTATTATTATTATTATTATTATTATTATTATTATTATTATTATTATTATTATTATTATTATTATTATTATTATTATTATTATTATTATTATTATTATTATTATTATTATTATTATTATTATTATTATTATTATTATTATTATTATTATTATTATTATTATTATTATTATTATTATTATTATTATTATTATTTTATATATATATACACACATATAAATTAATAAATATTTAAAAAAGAAATTATATAAACATTATTTATTCAAAGCTTATTATTATTATTATTATTATTATTTATTCAAAGCTTATTATTATTATTATTATTATTATTATTATTATTATTATTATTATTATTATTATTATTATTATTATTATTATTATTATTATTATTATTATTATTATTATTATTATTATTATTATTATTATTATTATTAGAATTAATCATTTTCTTTTATAACATAATATAACACATTAAATATTCAAATTAATAAATTTAATTTAACAAATTTTTTTATTGACTATTATTTATATAAACCAATTCACTTTTTATTTTTTATTTATTTATTTTTTTTTGTAAATAAGTATTTATTTTTTTTAAAAAAAAAGATAAAAAAAATTTTAATCATATATATTTATGTATTTATACATATATAAAGATAGATAAATTATTTTATGATTTTTTTTATTTTTTTTGTTATTTTTATAATTATAATTAAAATAAATTAATTTCTATTGTTTAAAAAGATATTTATGAAATAAATTTTTATTTTTTTTTTTTTTTTTTTTTTATCTTAATATACATTAAATTAAATTATATCTATCATTATGAAATTTCTAAAATAAATAATCTATGGAATGACTTCAACGGAGTTATTATATTTTGGATAGTTTAAGTCCTCTAAAGTAATTTTACCATCAGCAATAGCTTGCTTAATACTTGGCAAAATACGCTTAAGTTCATTCATTAAATGCTTAACAGTAACACAAACTTCTTTAAAACCTTCTTCACCCCACCACATGGTTTGGTTTGCATATAAACAACGACCACCACATAAATCTAAAATTTCACAATCTGTACATAATCCTGCAATTTTAACTGAATCTCTTAAAGATTCGGGTGTTTGGAAATTTTCATCTTGAATCATTGCTAATTCATGAGTTTCTGGAGCGATTGGACATGGATTAATTTCACCTCCTGTATCAACATTAAATGAATCTAAACCAGATCCACAACGAAGACGAGATTTTCTTCCAGTAATCATATCATGAAGAACTTGTAAAAAAGGTGCAATACCTAATACACGTGATTTTTCAACAATTTCCTTTTCAAACCAATTAACTAATTTTGTAATACCAACATTATAATTATTATCTCTCCAATCTAAGAAGTTATCATATCCAGCAAAACATGGAGTTGACCATTGCGTATCCAATTGCCAGTGAACATGATCAAAAAGGCCATCATCTAATTCAATTAAATATCTAACATCTTCGTAAACATTACTAACATTAGAAACAGTCATACGAGCAACAAGGTCATTCTATTATTATCAAAATTACAATTAATTATTTATTCATATTTTTAAAAATTATTATTTTCGTTATAAATAAACTAACCTTATAACCATTCTTTCTAATATATCTAGCATTATTAATAGCTCTTTCCCATGTTCCATTTCCTCTACTTTTGTTAGTAACTTCTGGTCCACCATCAACAGAAATTAATATTGTATCCATTTGATTGGTTAATTTTGTATTAAAACGATTTAACAAAGTACCATTTGTTTGTAAACAAAATTTGGCGTTTGGATGCATTTCAATAACCTTTTTAATTACTCTTGGTTTTAATAAAGGCTCACCACCATAGAAACAGATAATTAAATCATCTTTTATCTTTTTTATATATTTATATATTTTTATATATATTATTGTATTTTATTATAAAAATAATAAGTTTTTAAGGTTCAATTATTTCCATCATATTATATTAACTCTTTAATAATTATATATATTAAGAAATATTACATTCTTTAATTTTTCTAAATTGTTCAATTTATATCTAATTTCTTTTGGTTGATCTTCTTCTAAAATATTTTCAATATCAGCATTGCCATCTGAACCACAATATGTACAAGCTAAATTGCAATTTTGGGTCAAAGTTAAAAAGAAAAGCATTTTTCTTTTTTTACTAAATTTTTTACATAAACAAATATAAAACAATTTATTATTTTTATTAATAATATTTTTAACATTTAAAAATAAATATATATTAAATTTTAATTTAAAATTATAACTAAAATGTAAATTTCCTTAGTCAAACTTACTAAATAACAATTATAAAAAAAACTAAATTATTTAATTATAATTATACCTTCTTTAAAAAAAAGGAATATTTTAAAATTTTAAAAAAAAAAAATTTTAAAAAATAGATTAAATGCATGAAGAAAAAATTTTATAATTATTTTATTAATGATTGGCTAATAGTAATATAAAAATGTTTTTATAAAAAAATATTCTATAATATATTAATAAATAATATTACAATATATATATTTATATATTTATATTTACCCCACTTATTTTTTTAATCATGATATTTTAAAATTAAAATTTTAAATAATAAAATTACAATTAATATATGAATCCATTTTATTAATTACTACGATGATAAAAATTATTTAAATAAATTATATCACGTGATTATAAAAATTATAATATGGATAACATAATCATATTATACTTAAATTTATGAAGATAAACTATATTTAACATAAAAAATAAATTCTAAAATCATAATTTCTTATGGTTATAATTTCCTTCAACTTCATCCATTTCCACATCATTATTGGTAAGTGCATTGTTGTTTTGTGGAATGATGTTTCATGGCATTAGTGTTGATGGAAATGGGATTATCTATTAATTTATCCTTTCTTATTATTGATTCATTTTTGTTGGGTCGATCATCTTTCTTTGGTTTATACGGGGACTTCATTTTAACTTTTATGGATTTATCTTTTCTTATAACTGCAAGTACATAGCTATTTATGGTGTCAGTATTAAACGAACTACTTATGATAGGTATTACGCTAGTTAAGAATTCCGCCAAGCCCACAATTTTTGGAACAGGTGACTCAGATGAACCTTTGAAAAGTAGTTCATTCAATTGCTTCTGTTCCCCACTATCGAAATGTAGCTCATTTAAAACTAAAGTCCCACCAAGAAGGAACAAGTATATATAATGATTGATATAATCTTCAAAATTAGAAATAGAGTCATAGGAAAAAAGAGCATTAAACACTCCAATCTTACTAAGGAATAAAACATAGAGATCATCGATGAAATTTAAAGAATTCCATCTAAAAGATGCAAGAACATCGCATTTAAAAATCCAATGTTCAAAAGATTGTTTATCTTCGCCACAACAGGGGCAAGACTTGGGACAATCTTCTGAAACTCTACCCATTCTAATAGCAATAGTAGTATTGTATTTATAACCACAGCGTAAACGTATAATCCACGAAAACCCTAAGTTGAATTGGGGATATTTTAAACTAAGCATAATTATAGCTTTATTGTTTGAGAACTTATTACAATCGTAATTTTGACCTTTAATACCTTGAAATTTGGCAACTGATTTCCAGTAACGTTCTAAAATATCGTCATATTTTTCACATTTATATTTTTTGATTTTTTTATACATTGTTCAAGATTCTTTAGTCCAGGAATAATAAGGCATTTTGGGAATAGATTTAATGAGATCCTTTATAATACAGTTTGATTTACTCCATTTTGCAAATGATTTAATCTGTAAGGCTACGCAGACACCAGCAATAGAAGGAATGCTTAAATCTCGAGATAAAGCATATGTACTCATAGTAGAATTATGTCTAATATAGTCCTTGTCTTCTGAACATGTTTTACCATTTTTAGAGAAGGAGCCGATACACCAAAATAGACCAGTATTAATTAATGTTTGAATTCTGGCCGTTCTAGATTTGTTTGAACCAAGTAAAGGAGAATAATAAATCACTTTACTAATAACAAATGATTGAAGAACTTTTTTCTTGTATGCAATAGGAATAAGTTTATTTGAGAAGAAACGTGTAAATGAAAGAAGGGATATTCTAACTTTAAAATACATGTGAGATATAATGTGTTCTAGTAAGAGATCATCAGAAAAAGGAATACCAAGATAAATATAACTAGAAACTTTAAGAATAGCATTCATTCCTAAAAAAAAGGTTGAATCACTATAGTTTGGAGGAGATTGGAAGTTCATTGGTTTTATAACCATAGTTGCACATTTTTCAATACCAAAAGTCTTTTTCATTTTTTTTTTTTTTTTTTTTTTTTTTTTTAACGACATCAAACTTGTTTCATCTTTATTAATTAAATATTTGATAAAATACATGTAATAAAATTATAAAAAAAAGATAAAAAAATAAAAAAATAAACAAAAAATAAAACACAAAATAAAATAAAATAATGGTATAATATATTCTAGTTTCATATAATTAATATTTGTAAGACTTCACAAGGGCATTATTATACTGAAGTATAATAATTAATTTTGACTTCGCATTGTTAATCATAATTTTAAGATACAAAATTATGATCTTCATTGGTTGCGCTAGCCCTGCTGGCCTGTCTTACTGTTTCTTCAGCATTGACGCTCTTGGTAGTAGTAGTACGATTCGATTTGAACCTATTGAACAAAGACCATTGCTGGCCAATAGCAATAGGTATAATCGATTGGAGAAGTGCCGCAGTAACCACTAAGAACGGAGTATCAGAATAAGCACCTGATTTCATCTGGCACTTAAATAGATCCTTCCATTCCCTTGTACTGTTATTAATACTTCGACCTCCAAGAAGGAAATTAAACACTTTTTCACACACACTAGAATCAATATACACATTATTTTCAATACTATTACTAACATTACTAAAAATACTATTACTAATATTATTATTACTATTATAACTATTACTATTATTACTATTACTATTATCATTATTACTATTAACAATATCATTTGTTAGGTTGCCACGGTAAAAAGCATTATATAAAAATAAAATTTTATCATTAACTTTACTACGAGTATGATTGAAAAAGGGACAATCAATTAACCAATGACTTATCCATTGTTTATTACTTTTACAACAGGGACAAAAATTAGGACACATTTGGTCCACTATTTTTGCAGCTTTAGCAATTCTAGCATCTAATCTATATCCGCTTCGTGCTCTCAATAGCCAATAGAAACCATATGAAAGATCAGGATAGTCATAACAAAGTTTTATAAATTTTGATGTTTCTTCGAATTTGTTTTTGTCATAAAACTCAGCTTTAATAGAATTGATTTTCATATCTCTTTTCCAATAAAAATCCTTGATTTTATTATCGTTATTACCTCTTTTCTCTAGTTTACGTTTAAGAGTTCTACTTTCTTTTGTCCATGTATATTTTCTAGATTTTGGAATATTATTAACTAAATAGGAAATAATACAATTTGAATTTTTCCATTTATCAAAACATTTGACCTGAGACAAAGCACACTTAGCTGACAATGGAGGAATATGTAAATCTTTTGAAATAGAATATACATTAATAAATGATTTGGCTTTTTGTATACCTGCAATCCATCTTAATCCTTTATTAATTAATTTCTGAGTATTATTTGTTCTCGTTTTATTCGAACCAAGTAAAGGTGCAAAGTAAGAGACTTTACTAAGTACATAAGAGTTAATTATAATCTTCTTAAATGGAATAGGAATTTTGGAATTTGAAAGAAATTTACTAACAGAAAAGAGAGCTTTAGTTACTTTAGAGTTAAGTAATTTAATAATAGGTTTCAACGATAAGCTTTTATCAAATGGTATACCTAAATAGGTATAACATTTAGTTATTGGAATTGGTTGACCAGCAAGATAAAAAGTAGGATCTCTTTTATTTTGAAAAAGAGGTGTGTCTGGTCGAATCACCATCGTTGCACACTTATTAATTCCAAAATTCATCATATTAAATTTAGCCCATTCATTTACCTTCTTAAGCATTTTTTTCAACTTAGTTCTTGACGGTGCGCATAGAACAATATCATCTGCAAAGAGTCCACCACAACATCTAGATTCGCCTAAAGGAATTCCAAGTTCTGAAACATCATTAAAAATGTCATTAATAAAAAGATTGAAAAGAATTGGTGATAGTGGACAACCTTGTCTAACTCCTTTCATAATATTAAAAGATTCCGAATATTGATCATCAATTTTAACACTAGCTTTGGATGTCAAATATAGATTTTTTATAAATTGATAACATTTACCTCTAATACCTAAAGCATCTAATTTATATAAAATATTACCTATTGGAACAGAATCATATGCCTTTTTTAAATCTAGAAAAGCTAGGTAAGTTTCTTTATTATCATTTTTACGCCTTTGACAAATTTCTCGAATTGAAATAAATAAACTAACACATTCTTCTTTAGTACGAAATCCAAATTGCTCTGGCCTAATAAAATTATTTTTAAGTCCATATTCTGAAATTCTTTTGGAGACTATTTTCGAAACGAGTTTAATACCATTGTTAATCAGAGAGATACCTCGATAATTGTCACAATCAGATAGATCATCTCCTTTTTTAGGAATAGATATAATACTTGCTTCATTCCATGAGCTAGGAAATTCTCCATTCCAAATTCTTGAGTATATCTTCTGTAAACAATTTAAACCAGAAGAAGAATTATTTACTGAATTTTCGTCATCCGGAGGAATTAAAGCTTTATAAAATTCAATAGGAATTCCATCCGGGCCTGAAGCTTTAAAATTTGGAGTAGCCAAAATTGCTTCTCTAATTTCTTCTATACTGATGTCTTGATTTATATCCCATTCATTGTGTCTCGTATACCTAATTGTTCCATTGGAAAATTTATTATACCATTCGATTAATGCACTATTGATATCAGAATGGCTTGAAGCAAGTTTTTTATAGTGATTGTGCCATACTTCTAACTGTTCTTTAGTAGAAGTAGCTAGTTTACCATTTTTGTCCTTTACTGGAGAATTTGACATATTTTTAAATTTATCTACTTTTGCTGTTGTTTTAAGCCATTTCCAAGCTTTTTTAGGGTTATGAGATTTCATATATTCACATCCTGTATTAATCCAATGTTGGTATTCAGTTTTCCTATAAATATTACACATATGATGAATAATTTTGCACATTCTATTATATTTATCAATTAATTCTTCAAATTCATCTAAATTATGATAAGAACCTCTTCTTTTAATGGATTTATATAATTTCATTTTGAGTTTTTGCAAATTAAATATTTTCTGCGACATATGAAAAAAAGATTTTCGAACTTCTGAAATTGACGTGATATTAAGTTCCTTAGCAATATTGAATGAAGTTGAAATAAATTTCTTTGAAATATCATCAATACTAATATTAGGATCTGGAATCACTTCCTCTAATACACTAAAATAGTTGTTGTCAAAAATTGATTCTTTTTCATTTATACATTTTAATCTATCCCATTTAACTGTCTTTTTAGGCAGAGAGAAAGAATTATCTGAATTAACTGATGAAAAACATTTACCTTTTATTAATAAAGGTTTATGATCCGAAATGGGGGGGAAAATCAATAAAAGTACCATATGAAAGTAAATCTAACATATGATCATTGACAATCGCATGATCTATATCAGATTCTCTATTACCTCTACTCCATGAAATTGGGGAGCCCCATAAGGGAAGAATTTTCCAATTACTAAATTTAGAGAGCAAATTACCTAATTTCTCAGTAGGTAAATTAAAATCACCAACCAACATTGAAGGATGAGAAGAGTGACTATTTAACCAAGACAATATTTCAATTCTAGCAGCTCTAGCATGAAGGCTATGGCCACTATGAGGTACGTACACATTACCAATAGAACATTTAGTGAAATTCCAAAAATTATAAGTATACAAGGAAATAATATACTCATAAGTGTTGTTTTCAAGAGAGGCTTGACAAGAATTATGAAACCCAATATAAAGACCTCTTTTACCGGGAATTTCATTATTAGCTTTTTTGAAGAAATGTTTGTAGTTTTTTAATGATACTCGACATGGATATTTACTGCTAGAACCTGAACCATTTCCTGTTTCCTGAAAGCATAAGAAAAGTGGTTTGTACATTGAAATAAAGAATTCAACACTGTCTTTTTTATCAAAGTTCCATCCATTAGTATTCCAACTGACACATAGAGAAAATTCTTTAACTGTATTATTATTAATATGAGTGTTATTAATATTATTGGAATTATTATAATTGATTGAACTGAAATTTGAATTTGAATCTGAGCTTGAAACTGAATTTAAACATAAATTTGAAATTGAACTTGAACTTGTACTTGAACTTGAACTTGAACTTGAACTTGAACTTGTACTTGAACTTGTACTTGAACTTGAACTTGAAATTGTACTTGAACTTGGACTTGAACTTGAACTTGAACCTGTACTTGAACTTGTACTTAAACTTGTACTTGAACTTGAACTTGAGCTTGTACTTGAACTTGTACTTGAACTTGAACTTGAGCTTGTACTTGAACTTGAACATGAATCTGTATTTGAACTTGAATTTGAATTTTGACTTGAATCTGCATTTGAATTTGAAGTAGTGAATAAGTTGATATTATAAGATGAATTCACTTTTTCTGATAAGGCAAAATGTTTCCTTTTGAGTGAAGAAAAACTGTATTTATGATTCCTTTTGCTACAATTAATAACGTTAATTGAAGCACGTTTGAAACTATTAACAATACAATCGGTAATAGATGTTAATTCTTCTTCATTACCTACTATTTTAATTTTAAAGAATGCATCATTAAAATTAGCAATACGTTTAACTGATAAAACCTTATCATTTAATTCATTCAGAGTTTTCTTTAAATGTCTTCTCATTTTGATTTCTGGCCAAGATCGAAGTCCGCGGATAAAGAGTAGTTTCGTATTCTCCATTGGTATACCGTGGCACCTTGAACCTCTTAGAATGAAATTCTTATTTCTTATAAATTGGATTTCCATAATAGTAATAAAAAACTAAAAATTAATAACTAAAAAAAAAAAAATAAAAAAAAAGTCAATTTTTATTATAAAGTCTTGAGTATAATGAGAATTGTAATAATTTTATATCTTTTTGGAGTAAATAATTTCGATAATTAGTAGTTTGTTGAATGATTGAAAAATAATTTGATTTAGCACTTTTTTCAGTATATTATTTAAATTGAATATCATAAAGTATTTAATGACTAAGATTGAATTGATGAAATAAAATGGCACAAAATTAGTAAAGAGTTAAATAAATTACTACAAGATTTAGAGTGAATCAATCTCTTACAACGTGATACATGAAATATAAAGTTGAAATACAATTGAATACAATAGATTCTTACATGAGAATAGTAATACTACATGAAAATAGAAATACAATGAAAATGTATTACTAATTCTTGGGTGTAACTTATTTAACAATGTTCCAAAAATGCACCATTATATTCCGCAGTGAGTGTTCACCAGAAAAATTTTACCAATAACATTACCATTGCGCATAATGTTATTAATTAACACAAAATATAACTTTACTACTATTTTGCACCAGTACTGTGGATCTACTTTATAAGAGTAAAGTTAATTCCCCTTGCAGGCGATTTAAATACATAAATCGAGTACACTCCTGCTCGGGGTATTATTAACAATATTATTTCTATTGTTAATATATTTTACAATTAAATAAAACATTTTGGCTGTTAAAGATTACTATCAGAATTTTTTTTTTTTTTTTTTTTTTTTAGACAGGGAAGAGAATACACTTCCAAAAACTTTATTAAATTTTATTTTAAAAAATACATGTAGGTGAAAAGTACATTAGAAATTAAAAAATAAAAAATTAAAAAATAAAAAATAAAAAATAAAAAAGCTCGAAAATACTATGTATTTCGGCAAGTTGTACTATGCGGGAATTTTACCCTTCCTATCAAATAAAAAAGAAATAAAATTTAGAAGTAACATCCTTAAAATAGATAGTGTGGTGTCCACTAAACTCTCCCCGGATTCATCATTTATTGAGCTACTAGGGTGAGAATCACCCTTCGTAGTAATAGATGATAATCCTGTATTTTCATTATGCCTTATCAGTACGACGTCGACGCTCTTGGTTAAGTTTGATATTTTGCAATACCTATCAAATAATAGCTCAAACGAACTACTTATGATAGGTATTGCATTTGTTAAGAATTCCGCCAAGCCCACAATTTTCGGAACAGGTGACTCAGATGAACCTTTGAAAAGTAGTTCATTTAAATGTCTCTGTTCCCCACTATCGAAATGTAGTTCATTTAAAACTAAAGTCCCACCAAGAAGGAACAAGTATATATAATGATTGATATAATCTTCAAAATCAGAAATAGAGTCATAGGAAGAAAGAGGATTAAACGCTCTAATCTTCCTAAGGAATAAAACATAGAGATCATCGATGAAATTTAAAGAATTCCATCTAAAAGATGCAAGAGCATCGCATTTAAAAATCCAATGTTCAAAAGATTGATTACCTTCACCACAACATGGGCAGGACTTTGGACAATCTTCTGAAACTCTACCCATTCTAATAGCAATAGTAGTATTGTATTTATAACCACAGCGTAAACGTATAATCCACGAAAATCCTAAGTTGAATTGGGGATATTTTAAGCTAAGCATTATTATAGCTTTATTGTTTGAGAACTTGTTACTATCGTAGTTTTGACCTTTAATACCTTGAAATCTGGAAACTGATTTCCAGTAACGTTCTATAATATCGTCATATTTTACACATTTATATTTTTTGATTTTTTTATATAGTGTTCTAGATTCTTTAGTCCAGGAATAATAAGGCATTTTGGGAATAGATTTTATAAGATCCTTTATGATACAGTTTGATTTACTCCATTTTGCAAATGATTTAATCTGTAAGGCTGCGCAGATACCAGCAATAGGAGGGATGCTTAGATCTCGAGATAAAGCATAAGTACTCATTGTTGAATTATGTCTAATATAGTCATTGTTTTCTGTATTTGTTTTACCATTTTTAGAGAAGGAACCGATACACCAAAATAGACCAGTATTAATTAATGTTTGAATTCTAGCCGTTCTAGATTTGTTTGAACCAAGTAAAGGAGAATAATAAATTACTTTACTAATAACAAAGGATTGAAGAACTTTTTTCTTGTATACAATAGGAATAAGTTTATTTGAAAAGAAACGTGTAAATGAAAGAAGGGATTTTCTAACTTTAAAATGCATGTGAGATATAATGTGTTCTAGTAGGAGATCATCTGAAAAAGGAATACCAAGATAGACATAACTAGAAACTTTAGGAATATCATTCTTTCCTAAATAGAAGGTTGGATCACTATAGTTTGGAGGAGGTTGGAAGTTCATTGGTTTTATAACCATAGTTGCACACTTTTCAATACCAAAAGTCATTTCATTTAAATTAGCCCATTTATGTACCTTTTTTAATAATTTTTCTAAATTTTTTGCATTTGGAGCAATGAGAACAACATCATCAGCAAAGAGTCCACCACAACACTTTTTTCTTCCAACATTAACACCATACTTTTCACAGTTATTTAGTATATCATTGATGAATAAATTGAATAAGATTGGAGATAAAGGACAACCTTGACGAACACCTCTTTTAATAGGAAATTCATTTGATAACATTGAAGCAAATCGAGCACGTGCTTTAGATGAAGTATATAAATTACAAAGAAAATCAAAACATTTACCGCGTACTCCATAATGATATAATTTAGTAAGAATGTTAAAAATAGGAACTGAATCATAAGCTTTTTTAAGATCTAAAAAAGCTAAATATGTGAATTTTCCTTGGAATTTTCTTCTTTGACAAATTTCTCTAACGGAAATGAATAAACTAATGCATTCTTCGCGGTTGCGAAATCCAAATTGTTCAGGTCTAATGAAATTGTGTGAGAGTGCGTAAGTAGATATTCTATCTGTTATAATTTTTGAAATGATTTTTAGTCCAACGTTAATGAGAGAAATACCTCGATAATTACTACAATCTGATAGGTCACCCTTCTTAGGAATTGATACAATAGAAGCTGAGTTCCATTTTTTAGGAAATGACCCATTCCATATTTTATTAAATATCAATTTTAGACACTTTCCAGCAGCAGGATGTGATTCTAGTAATTCTTCGTTACAAAAAAGAGCTTTGTAGAATTCAATCGGAATACCATCGGGGCCGGGTGCTTTGTTATTTTTCATCGATGAAATAGTTTTTTTAATATCTTCAATCGTAATAGGACCATTTATATTCCAGGTAGTGGATCTAAGACTAATATTCCTTAAAGCATGATTCCAGTAATTACGATTAAGGCTGTGACCTGAGGGATCCGAAGCAAGATCTTTATAATATTCAGCCCATCTATCTAATTGCTTTGAAGGAGAGATAATATCTTGACCAAACTTAGATTTAATGCAAGTAAGGGAGGTAGATGAATATGATGGTTTAGCCATTTTCTTTAAACATCTCCAACCATTTTTGAAATCTTTATTCAAAAAATTTTTTTTTTTTTTTTTTTTTTTTTTTTTTTTTTTTTTTTTTTTTTTTTTTTTAGACTAGGAATAAACTTTATTTAATAATATTTTTTTTAAAAAATACATGAAATTTAAATACATGAAAATTTTTTATATTAATATTAAAAAACTACGTTATGAGATTCGAGGACGAAAAGGCCTCTAACTCTTCCCATTCATCGAAGATAACCCCATGTGGATGAAAATTATCATTCGAATCTGTATCAGAATTTCTTCTTTGCCTTATCGTTACGACGTCGACGCTCTTGACAACGGTAGGTCTAACACTATACAAATCGATCATGGTGTAAAAATCACCAATCACAATAGGCATAACGTTAGTAAGGAATTCCGCAAGCCCCACAAAATATGAAATCGGGAAAGAAGACTCGTTCGAAGGTGATTGAAAAATATTATTAATATATCGCCTTCTTTCCCCCGAGCCGATCTTTAAGATTTCAAATACTGCATTTCCGCCAAGAAGGAGACACAGCACGTAAAAATTGATATTATCATCAAAATCTTCCTCTTTATCATCAGGAATGTTCAATGATTTCTCATGAACAATTAGAGAAAAATTAATAAAAATTTCATCAACAAAGGGAATGAAATGTTGCCTAAATTCTTCAAATTTAGGACATAAAAGTATCCAGTGTGTAAAACTAGGTATGCTGTTACTCTCACCACAACAAGGGCAGTATGTTGGGCAATTTTCTGATACTAGATTACTTTTAACATACGTTTTTACATCAAATTTGAATCCACATTTAATTCGTCCAATCCAAAAAAATCCAAGAGAAAATTGTGAATATTTAAGTGATAGACGATGAATAAATTTTTTAAAACCAAATTTAAATTTCTTGTATTTTGTAGATCTGATCGCAGGAGTGCTTGAATAATGAATATTTTCCCAGTAAAACTTCCTTATTTCTCCAGGAAGTTTATTACTGTGCTTGTGTACTGCTAAACTCCGTGCTTTTTTCGTCCATGAATAGTGAGAAAGTGTAGGTATATTTTTGACTAAATGAGAAATAATACAAGAAGAATCTTTCCACTTTTTAAAGCATCGAATCATCGCCTTAGCACAAAAACTAGCTATAGGAGGTATAGAAAGTTCCTTAGACATATTGTAAATTGAAGTATTGGAGGTTTTATTTTTAAACCCGAAACTCCAGTACAAACCTCGATTAAAAGCAGTTTGAGCTTTTTCAGTATTCTTTTTATTTGAACCAAGTAAGGGAGCATAATAAAGAACTGAGCTAAGGACAAAAGAAACTAGTATACGAGTTTTAAAGTAGAAAGGAACATTCCTATTGGTTAAAAAACTAAAGAAAGAGTTAACTGTATAATTAATTTTACTATTCATCTTAGCAATAATAGGTTTTAAATCCAACGATTCATTAAAAGGTATACCAAGATATGTATATTGATTAGTGCTTGGTATATAGTTCATACCAAGTCTAAATGTAGGATTTTCATAATGTCTTGAAGGAATAAAATTCTTTGGTTTAACAACTAGTGTAGCGCATTTATTGATTCCAAAGGTCATTTCATTTTTAATACCCCAATCATGAGCAATATTCAAAAGGTTTTTAAGTGAAGATTTTGTAGGAGCTAATAATACAATATCATCAGCAAATAATCCACCACAACACTTTTTCTTTTCAGTAATCACACCATATCTTTTACATTTATCAAAAATATCATTGATAAATATATTGAATAAGATAGGTGAGAGAGGACACCCTTGGCGAACACCACGGTGTATTGGAAATTCTTTTGAAAGTTTACCATTAAAGTTTGCACGAGCTTTCGAGGTAAGGTATAGATTAGTAATGAATTGAAGGCATTTACCACGAATACCAAGATTATCTAGTTTAGTAAGTATATTGTAAATTGGAACTGAATCATAAGCTTTTTTAAGGTCAAGAAAGGCAAGAAAGGTAAATTTATCCTTAAATTTTCTTCTTTGACAAATTTCACGAATGGATACAAATAAACTAATACATTCTTCTTTATTTCTAAAACCAAACTGTTCTGGTCTAATTATTCCATTAGAAAAAGCATAGTCCGATATTCTTTTAGTGACAATTTTTGATAGAATTTTTAAACCTACATTGATGAGTGAAATACCACGATAATTATTACAATCTGAAAGATCCCCTTTTTTAGGAATAGAAACAATAGAAGCAGAGTTCCATTCATTAGGAAAGTCACCATCCCAAATTTTATTAAAAAGTAATAACAGACACTTTGCACAATCGGAATAAGTAACCTCTTGATTAGAGTCATCCTGAGAAGAATTTCTACTCTCAGAATTAAAAAATGCTTTAAAAAATTCTGTAGGTATACCATCAGGACCAGGTGCTTTGTTATTTTTCATTGAAAGAACAGTTGAATGAATTTCTGACATGGAAATAGGTTGATTAATATCCCATGATACCTGAGGAGTAGAAGAATTATTAAGTATTCTTTTCCAATAATTTTCATTAAGACTGTGACCAGTTATATCAGAAGCAAGTTCTTCATAGTGTTCTGCAAAACGATTGAGTTGATCTTCTTGGGATACTAGAACATTACCTTCTTTATCTTTAATGTATACAGGTGATTGGGAAGGAGAGTAAGAAGGTTTAGAAATTTTCTTAAGTCCAGACCAACCACGCTGGGCATCATTTTTTAAGAAACATTCGCCGATGGAATGAATCAAATTATTAAATCTAATATTCCTAATATTTCTTTTAATACTAATGATATAATCAGAAAGAACTCTATATTCTTTTGAGAGATCACAAAATTCTTGAAGATTTGACAAATCATTACGAAGTTTAAAATTTTTAATCCTTTTATAAAATAAATGTTTTTCATGTGATAATTTCTTAATATAAGCAGGACAATGGAACGCTGAACCCTGTAAATTTGTAGGAACTCTTGCTTGAATGTCATCGCCTATTTTATTTGCTGTGTCAAGAAGTTTTTTAACCATTGTATTAGAGTCTAGATTATCATTATGTTCAAATTCATCCAGTAAACATGTGAATTTATTATGAGAGAAGATTGCTTCACGTTTATCCCTACAAATTCGATTAGACCACTTAATTTGTTTATCCCGAGGTGGAGTAACAAAACCATCAGGAGATATTTTTTTACAAGAAAGAATAAGTGGTAAATGGTCAGAGATGTCATTAAAAGAGTAGCATACAGAAGCAATATTCAGATAATTTCTTAATTTATCGTTCACTACTATAAAATCAATACAAGAATTCTTTCCACCATTAGACCAAGTAAATTGATGACCAACCATATCCATAACAAACCATTGAGGGGAAATTCTAAGAATAAGATCTTTGAGTTGTTGCTTAGTCATGTTGAAATCACCAACAATAGCCGAAGGGTTATTCTGATGGTTCTTGAGCCAATTAGCAAAATCAGTTTCCGCTTTTTCTCTAGAGTCTTTGTGTTTTTTGCTAGGGATGTAAATGTTCCCTAAAGAACATCTGACACCCCAAAAAGAGAATATATTTACTGAGAGTATATATCTATATTCAAAATCATCATTAGTGAATTGGCAGGAGGAGTGCACACCTATATAAAGGCCCCTCATACCAGGGATTTTTTTGTCCGCACGTCTCAGTACTGTTCTATAATGATTAAGGAATGGATATGAGTTAGAAAAGGAGTTAAGGAATGAACTATTACCGACTTCTTGAAGACAAATACAAATAGGATTAAAGATTGAATTAAAATTGGTAAGTCCGTCACGTTTTTCAGAATTCCAACCATTTATGTTCCAGCTAATACAGAGGTTGAAATATTTAGTATTCGAGAAAGGGTTAGCATACAGGAGGCTTTCAGAGATGGGGATTGAGGGTTCAGAATAATACCTGGTGCTATTATGATTAACATTACTAAATGTGCGTATCCTTGAAGTAATCTTCCATTTAATTCTTTTAACAGGTAAGTGCTTAGTAATCAAATAAATAACCTTCAAATAATCCGTACAATTATTATAGTTAACTCTTAGGATAAAGTAGTTTTCCATATTAATATAGTGTTTTTTAACGATTCCATGAACAACTTCATTACAATTTGATATCTTTTTGCTTAAAAATTCCCATAGTCTACTTTCAGTCCATGATTCAAGATCATGAATGAAAATTAAAACAAATTTATCATGGTCAGGACCATAAAGTCGCAGACCTCTTCGTATAGTTGACATAATAAAATAAAAAACTTATCTATATTAATAAAAAGTTAAGTGTAATAAAAAAATAAAAAAATAAAATTAGTAAAAATTAAAAAATTAAAAAAAAAATAAAAATTTATTGCTGTTGTCTTCTCTTTCGTGTATATTGTTTGCTAAAACTTGTTTGTTTTTCTTTCTTTTTGTGTTGACTAGTTTTAATTAATGATTTTCAATTATAAATTCCTGTTTTATGTAAAAATTTCTGTAAAATAATCATATATAATATAAAATTTAAATGTTAATGAAATAATAGTTGTGAAAAACTATAAAAAGATTCCCATCCGTTAAATAATGTCTCAAACACAAGCTTTGGAGTGAATCAATCTCCTACATTTCCATTTTACAATAGCTACATGAGAGTATAAATAATACTATAGAAAAAAACATATACAAAATAATGCTAAAGTAAAAAATACAATAGATTCATTACAATGATAATATGTAGAAACTACATGATATTATTAATTGTACAACTCCAATGTTACTACATATCCAGTTTAAGACATTATAGAACGTCAAGTTCACTTTCTACAGTCTTCCAGTATTCCAGATTTCTCTCTTCGTACTAGAAGCCACTTTAGAAAGGATAACCATTGATTATCATCAGAATCACAGAAAGCTGTAATTAGTACACCTGATATAGGTTATTCCTTTTCCATCAACCCTCCATGGACCTGGAAAAACAGTCCACTTCATTGGGGTATTCAAAAAATAATTACCTATTTTTACTATATTAGCCTTAAATCTAGCAGAACGAAATTTACTCTTAGTTTTCTTGATTAATTTGCAAAGTTTTTCATATTTATTAAATTGTTCAAGGTAATTATCAACATTTTCACAATTAAAGTAAGGCTTAATATTCCGAAATGCAATATGTTTTTCATGAGATAGTTTTTTAATGGATTACTATCAGAAATAGTACTTTAAAATTAAGTTAGTCTACTCTCAGTGCACCCCATATAAAGTAATACATTCCTGAGAATTTTTTTTTTTTAGACAGAGAAAAGAATACACTTCCATACATTTGAAATTAAAAATAAAAATAAAAGCTAAGAAATAAAAATATAACTTCAATATTTCCATTTAATACACACTTTATATTTACTAATAACTTTTTTATTTTATTTTATTTTTTTTTATTTTATTTTACTTTTTTATTATTTTATTTCTTTTTGTTTATTAATTTTTAATGATGTTTTAATAATATCAATAATTGGTCTTTTTTTACTATTTTTTTTAAAAAAAAAAAAAAAAAAACAATTAAAAAATATTACTAAATTTATTATATTATATTATTATTACTAATTTTTTTTTTTTTTTAGTAATATTATTATTAATTTCTTTGTTAAGATTAAAATATTATTAATGAAAAACTCATTATAATAATTATAAATTTTTCATATTTAATATATCATCGTCCTATTATTATATATAAATATATATATATTACTTTTTTTTTCATTTATCTAAATTATTTAATTTAATTTTGTCTAATTATTACGTAATATCATTTTTCTTAATTTATTTTTGTTTAGATGTTAATTACTTCAAATAATTTCCAATATTAATTTCTTTTGTAATTAATTACAAAGATTAATTAAAAAATTCTATAAATTCTATTATTAAATTTATTTAAAATATTAGAAATATATATTTTTTTTAATTAATTACAAATTCTTTTCAATGGAAATATATTTCTTTTTTCTTTTTTTTCAAAACAATAAAAAGAAAAAAAAAAAAAAACTTTTCTCTATTCTTCATATTTAATTAAAAAATGAGAAAAGTGAACAATTTTTTAATGCATCTAATCAGCTAAGGCAGCAATGATACCGGCACCAATACCAGAACCATCCTTACCTAAAGCTAAGGTAATGTTTTCGGCGAAGATACCTAAAAGTTCGTGAAGAGCATCTTGAATTCTGTTACCAAAGTGTGGGTAGTGTTCATAGACAGAACCATCAATAGCAACAGTACAACCATCGAGTTTCTTCATTTGAGTAATTAAACCAGCAATACAACAAGCAGAAAGACGAGCAGCACGAATACCGACAAGTTCAACAATACGACGAACAATACGACGGTCACGAGCAGTTGTGCTTTGAATACCTAAAAGATCTTGAAGAACAATCTTAGTATCAGATAAATCAGCAGAGTAATCTCTTTCAATTCTAGACATGTATTGAGTTTCGAAACTGTTTGGCTTCTTTAATTCTTCACTTAAGTAACCGTTGAAGAGGTACTTCTTTTCAATAAGATCAAGGAAAACATTTCTACAGATTTCACCAAGGTACATACCAGAGATCATCTTTTCGTAGATGTGCTTACCTGGGTTTTGAGATTCAGCATCTAACTTGTTATCATATTGAGTTACTGGAAGCATAACCTTTTCTTCATCGTAAGCTCCCCATTCACAGTTAATGATCATTTCACCAGAAGCTGGAATGGCACCCTTCCACTTCTTAACGTTTTCAATCTTTTCAACGTAAGCAGCATTTGTACCAGTACCAAGAATAACACCAACAAGAGTTTGTGGGTCATTGTAGGCGTGGGAAATAAGAGTACCAACAGTATCGTTAACAAGAGCAGTAACCTTAACATTTAATCCCTTACGGATGAAAGCTTGATTAAGCATTTCAACAACATCTTTACCAACAGTGTTGGAACAGTTGAAACCCTTAGACCAAACTAAAAGGTTACCAGCGTTAATAGCAGTTTGTTCAACTGGGAAAGAGAAAGTGAAACCAAGTTCTAATTTTTGTTGAGCTGGAACAACACCACTGTCCTTAAGGAAAGATTCAACAGAATCAGCAAGGAAATCGAAAAGAACTTCACCTTCGGCATTCTTACATGATTCTGGGATAGTGAACTTCTTTTGTCTAAGACGAACAGAGCATTGACCTTCAAGGTAAACTTCACAGACACGGAAGTTAGTACCTATTTTCAAAATTTATTATATAATAAATAAATAATTATTAGTTCATTATATTTATTACCTCTTTCCTGTAATAATTTTGAATAATTTATTTCATATTCCATATTCCTCTGATCTTTCTTCACCTTAATGCATACAAATATTTTGTTTCTATTATTTATTTATTTATTTGTTTATTTTTTTTTTATTTTTTATTTATTTTTTATTTATTTATTTTTTATTTATTTATTTTTTATTTATTTATTTTTTATTTATTTATTTATTTTTTATTTATTTATTTTTTATTTATTTATTTTTTATTTATTTATTTATTTTTTATTTATTTATTTACACTATTTTGCTTTCATTTAAATATTGATTTTTTTTATAATAAATTATTACTCAAAGTCAAAAATCATAATATTTCAATATTTATTTATTTTTGTTAACTTCTCTTTATTTTTTACTTAAATTAAATTTCACAAACTTCTATTTATATTCCTTTTAATCCATTTTCAATTTATAATAAAATATTTAAATTAAATATTTACCTCCTAAATCAAGAGCAAGGTAAGAACCTTGTTCCTTACCAGTTGGACGGTTAGTAACGAAAGAAGGAAGCATAGCAACAGTAGCACCATCATGATCTAAACCCTTTTGCATTTCACCAATGAAGTGCTTAACAATTTCCTTTAACTTGGTTGGACCAACAACGAAAAGTTCTTCCATATCAGCAAGAATTTCATCTTCGCTAACAATGGTATTGGTCTTAGCTTGACGACTGTTCTTGAACATGCTAAGGAAGTTAGCAACTAATTCGTTTGTGTCAGACATGTTGAATTAACTTAAAAAATGTAATTAAATAATTTAATTTTTTAATGAAAAAAAATTGGTAAAAAAACAAAAAAGAATTTTGGAAAGGAAAATCGACTATTTTTATGTTATTTCGATTTTGAATTTAATTTGTCCATTTATATATTTGGATGTTAAATGAGCCATATATATAAACCAAATCAATATTTAGTTCATATCTAATCGAATATATATGTAATATATCATCATAATATATAATCGAAAAAAAAAAAAAAAAATTAATAATTAATATATTATATTAATATATACATTAAATTTAAATATAAAACTATAATTTAAAACAGTTTATTAAATAGAAATAAATAAATAAATAATAAATATAAAAATTTATTATGAACATTAATTGTAAAAAATTATATATAAAAATTTATTAATTAGTGGTAAATACTAATCTCAAACAAAAGAATGATACCATATATAGAAATAGGTTATGTAAATAATTTAAAACTATTTGACAATAATTTATATATAAATTTAAGAACTTTGAATTATTTATTTTAATATTTAAAAATGTTATATTAAAAACAAAAATACATTTATTATAATATAAAGTTTTTTCTCTAATAATTAAATTATATTTAACTATATATTAATATTAACATTTTATATTACTATTAAATAGAAATTATGAAATGGATTATAATTTGTAATAAATGGTTTTTATAATATACATATATTTTAATATACTAAAATATATTTTATTAATTAATTTTATTAAATCTTCCTTTAAGCATTTATACAAAATTTAAAAATTCAATAAAAAAAATTAAAACAAATTATAATTTTATGATAGTAACTCCTTTTTTATTTATTATTTAGTATTTAGTATTTAGTATTTAGTATTTAGTATTTAGTATTTAGTATTTATTATTTATTATTTATTATTTATTATTTATTATTTATTATTTATTATTTATTATTTATTATTTATTATTTATTATTTATTATTTATTATTTATTATTTATTATTTATTCAATTATTTATTTTTATTATTATTTATTTCTAAAAAAAAAAATTATTTTAAATGTTTATAATTATTAAAATAAATTGATAAATATTAAATATAAATAAAATTACTAACAATAATATAAACTTATATTATTGAAAATAAAAATTTAATTTAGAATATTATAATGTGTAACAAGAAAATAATAAAATTAAAATTATAAAAAATACTTACAAAATTGTATATATTAAATATAATATTTAATTAGAAAGAAAAAAATTAACACCAAAGGACTAAATCATAAAAGAATCAATAATATAAAAAAATATATATATAAATATCTGTTTATTAAAACAAATTTCATATTATTTTTCAAATATAACATTAGATAATTCAAAAAATTGTTAAAGAAGTAAGATAACTAACATCGTTAATATCTTTCCCTACTATTTTTAATTCATTATTAAATTATTTTTTATGAAGTTTAAAATTATTTTCTCAAAATATATAATATTCTCTAATTATTTTTAGTATTTTTAAGAATTAATTCAGTAATATATTTTAAAAGGATTTGTTCATATAGAATAACTTTTCATATAAATAAAAAAAAAAAAATAAAGTAAAAAAAAAACTAAACTATTATCAATACAAATATTGATACAAACAAATCAATTTAATTAAAATTAATTAGATAATAAGCAAAAAACAATAATTAATATTTTCATAAATTTATAAGTAAGAAATTAAGCAAAGTAAAAAGAAATTATGAAATTGTAATCTTTTCTTTTAATAAATATAGTAAAATAATAAATTACAAAAAAATATCATATCTATCTAGTCGAAATAGATATACAATTATAATCAGCAAAAAAAAAAAAAATTAACTTTTAATTACATGGATTTATATTTTTTTTTTATATTTTATTTATCAAATTTTTTATTAATTTATATAATATTTATTTAAGTCAAATTTAGAAAATTCTTCAATCATACCTATCTTATGATATATATTCATATATATTAACTGTATTTCTATTGCATAAAGCAATTTTCGAAGATAATATATGCTATAATTAGCCAATATTACAGAATATTAAATGTTATCTGGTTTTCTAATAAATAATTAACTACAATTAACCTATAGAAGAAATTAACAAAAGATAAAGATAAAAAAATAAAATAAAATAAAATAAAAAGGAAATAATTGAAAGAAATAACATTTCCATTTTGTTATTATAATAAAAAACCATCATTGAATATATTAACATCAATTTACTATTATATATTATTATATTTAATAATACTTTTAATGATTTATTTTATCTATATCAAAATTATTGGATTGGCAAATATTATTATTACAGTGACGTGACATTATTGTTTATATATATTAATATTTTTTTACAAAAATATACATCCAAATTATTAAGCATTTAAGTTCAAAGTTTTAATTTTGCTCTAAACTTTAATATTATTATTTTTATGAGATATATTAATTGATTATCATCCATATATTAATTATTTGAAGTTTTAAATCCATTAAATATATATTATAAATTGAATAATAATATATATATTAAATAATATATATAATTTATTTTATTTATTTAATAAATGTTAAATTAAAGTTTAATTAATATGGAGTAAATAGAATAGAAAAATGAAAAATTTATAAAATAACAATATCTAACACTAACCTATAGTATATTTAAATATATCTTTTTATTAAATAGAAAATAGTAGAAGATACCACTTTAATTTAGATATTATTATTATTATTATTATTATTATTATTATTATTATTATTATTATTATTATTATTATTATTATTATTATTATTATTATTATTATTATTATTATTATTATTATTATTATTATTATTATTATTATTATTATTATTATTATTATTATTATTATTATTATTATTATTATTATTATTATTATTATTATTATTATTATTATTATTATTATTATTATTATTATTATTATTATTATTATTATTATTATTATTATTATTATTATTATTATTATTATTATTATTATTATTATTATTATTATTATTATTATTATTATTATTATTATTATTATTATTATTATTATTATTATTATTATTATTATAATTATTATTATTATTATTATTATTTATAATTATATAATAAAAAATAAAATTAATAAAATATAATAAAAGTATTCCATAAACAATTGAGCATAACTCCGTAGGAAAATTATTTCAAAAAGCAAAAATGACCTAAAAATTAATAAATAAAGAAGGTATTAATTATATTACCCTCTTTTTATTGATAAATTAAATAATTTAATATCTAGCAATTTAACTTTTTTGAATTAAATGATCATGGATCATTTTTAAAACTTAAAATAGTTAAATTTGAATATAAAATAAATAATAGTTAACTTTATCTTCAAACTTTTGAATAAAGTGATATTATAAAGTATAATTGAAAACTAAATATTATATTTTAGTTATTTTCATTTTAGTTTCTTGTGATATTTTATAAATTCTAATTTTTAAGAGTGGATTTAGTTAAATATTTACAATTGAAATATACTAAAATAATTGAATAACTAATATATTATGCTTTGATTGGTTATATATTAAATAATCAATAATTTATTATTGATTTAATTATTTATTATTTATTATTTATTATTTATTATTTATTATTTATTATTTATTATTTATTATTTATTATTTATTATTTATTATTTATTATTTATTATTTATTATTTATTATTTATTATTTATTATTTATTATTTATTATTTATTATTTATTATTCAATTATTTATTATTATTATTTATTATTTATTATTTATTATTTATTATTTATTATTTATTATTTATTATTTATTATTATTTATTATTTATTATTTATTATTTATTATTTATTATTAATTATTTATTATTTATTATTTATTATTTATTATTTATTATTTATTATTATTTATTATTCAATTATTTATTATTTACTTATAATTTATTATTTATTTATAATTTATTATTTATTATTACTTGTGTAATATTTATTATTTATTATTTTTAAATAATAATAAATCAATAATAAATCCGGGAAAATTAATAAAAATTAAATTTCAATTTTTTTCTTAATATAAAATTTCTTTTATAATCTATAAATTAAAAATTAATTTTTATTTGGTAATAATTTTGATTTTTACATCCTTTATCATTTTTAATTAATTATTTGTTAATCTTTATATTTTTTTTAAAATTGAACATTAAAAATAAAAAAAGTAAAGAATAAAAAAAAATTATATAAATAATAAAAATTTACAAATATTATTTTTTATTTTTATTTTGTTATATATATATATATTTTTCATAAGTATTTTTAGCTTATTGTTTTATTATTATTACATTTTTTTATTTTTCCAATTATTAATTTATTAGATATTTACTATATTATACAAATACTAAAAGATATATTTTTTTGTTAAATATATATTTTATAATTTATTATAATTGTAATATTTAAATTTATTAAGCTTTTTTAATAAAATAAAATAAAATGAAATAAAATAATAATAATAAAAAAAAAAAAAAAAAAAAAAAAAAAAAAAGATAAATAAATGATACGATGATATTTTTATTTAAATTTTTCTTTAGAAAGTTAGAATTATATATACATATGGTTTTTATTATTATAATTAAATCATTTCAATGAAAATAAAATTTCATTGGAATTTAATAAAGCAAAAGAAAAAGTGGATTGCAAAATATTTAATTATCATTAATTATTATAAGTATAAAGAATTATTATTATCAATTCTTAATTTAAAAAATTATCATTGTAAATAGAAGTAATAATACTACAAAAACAAAAAAAAAAAAAAAAAAAAAAATTGTTATCAAAGATATAAAGTGTAAAAGAAAATATTTATTAAAATATATTTTTATAACACTAAAAATGATTAAAAAAAAATATATTATATATAATAGAAGAAAAAGTCAATATATATTTAATAAAGTATTGAATATATGTAGAGTTTTACCTTTAGTATAAAATATTTTTAATAATTAATATAATATAAAAAATATCAAATAATTAATTATTTATTATATTTCAATGACAAGTTTTCTTTCATATTGTTTTAAACCGAAATAACAAAACCTTTCTATTAATTTATTTTAATTTTTAATTTTGTTTTTTATGTTTATGATGTAGATGATTTTAAAATTAAATTAATAAAAATATATATATATATTATATTTTATTTTATTTTATTTTTATATTTTTATTTTTTTTTAATAAGAATCATGAATGTATATATCTTTGTTAAAATTAATCAAATATATAAAAATAATATACTGACATATGTGATACTTTTTGATTTATATTATAAAATATATTATAATAAAAAAATTCAAAAAAAAAAAAAAAACTGAAAATAAAAAATATAAAAAAAACCTTGTTAGAAAAAAAATTCAGCAATGAAAAAATATTTTATATTATTAAAAGAAACTTTTATTTTTTTTTCTTATTTATTTGATATTTATAAGAATGAGAAAAATATAATATATATATTTTTTTTTAAACAAAATTAAATTAATACTAATTTGATGTTAAAAGCGTAATATTATTATGTAATAATGCATCTAATAATTATAAATTCTATTTAAAAAAATAAAATTTTAATATATTAAATATTAATATAAAAAAAAAAAAAAAAAAAAAAAAAAAAAAAAAAAAAAAAAAGTGAAATTAATGAAATGAAAATTAAAGTTTAAAATATTTAAATTAAAAATTTCATTTTAAAAAATTTATATTTTTTTTTTTTTTTTTTTTTTTTTTTTTAAATATGATATTAGAAAATAATCTTTCACTATATAAATAATTTTAATAATTTATTTAATTTATTAATGTGTATAATTAAAAGTGTAAATAATTATTAAAAGTTTTATTATTCTGTTAAAAAAAACTAATTTTTTAAGGATATGTTAATGAAACAAAATTGATATTTATATTACACCATAATATGAATATTAATAAAGGTGTAACAATTTTAATTAGATTATAATTAAAATAAATTATATATATTATAAAAGTAATTTCACATAAATTGAAAAATTAAATTTTAATTTAGACAAAGCATAAAAAGACAATAATAGAAATATATATATTTATTCATTTTTAATTTTTAAATCATATATATAATATTTGAATTTGTATAGATAAAAGTGTTTTTTTCTTTTTTCTCTTTTAAATAAAATAAAAAAAAAAAAAAAAAAAAAAAAAAAAAAAAAAAAAAAAAAAAAAAAAAACTCAGCATTAGATAATATTTTTTATAAAATAAATTAATTTAGTTCAATAATTGAGTCATTTTATTACAATGTTACCAATTACAAAAGAAGTTCATACCTTTACTTGGGTGTATGGTATATAATCATAAAAGAATTATTAATTTTAAATTTTATATATATATTTTTTTTAATGAATGATACATTAATGTATATTAATGCTTAAGTTATTAAATTATTAAATTCTTTTTTTTTTTTAAAAAAAAAAAAAAAAAA
>JACVTC010000114.1:477500-532500 GCA_016946835.1 Neocallimastix lanati (nom. inval.) | reverse complement strand
ATATATATTTACTATTTTTTAATTTTCATTATAACTAATGAATTATTATTATTCTTATTATTATTATTATTATTATTATTATTATTATTATTATTATTATTATTATTATTGTTATTATTATTATTATTATTATCATTATTATTAACTATTATTATTGTTGTTTTAATAATTATTACTATTATGATTATGATTTCCATGTTTTCATTAATATATATAATAAATTAACCAAAAAAAATTTTTTTTTCTTATCCATTTTAATTTATTATATATATTAATAAAAGCTAAGAGTTTTTTATTCAGTTAATTAAATGTATTTTAATTTTAATATTTGAAAAAAAAAAAAAAAAATTTAAAAAAATTCAATGATTAATATATTATTTATTATTATTTCCGGTGTGTACCGCCCTTGATTTCAGCCCCCCCCCTCAGGAGCAGTGGGAAATATTGAGGTAGTCACACACTTCCTTTTTATGAAGGCAGAATTGTTCTTACTGGACGACTTTACTGAATGTTTCAGCATTGGCGTTCTGACATGCATATTATTACTGAGAATTTTACTAGTACTACTTCTCCAGTTCGTAATTTCCCTTCTTTGAAGTGAGACCAGTATAACCTAACTCATAAAGTTTCATACTAGCTCCCTGGCAATTGCATAAATGTCAGAAAGATTGAAATTTAGTAAAATATATCTTCATGGACACATGAAATCATGTACCCTACCCTCTCAATTAGTTCAATATTTTTTCTAATAATATATATAAGGGGGACATATTTACGTCTAACCCTAACCACTATATTCCTTAAAACCCTTTTATGAAAAAAACCTGAAAAAATGGTCATAGGGATTAATTTTTAAAGATTTTAAATATATATTTAAAAAAGCATTTTTAATTGAAAAATTTTTATCATTAATCATTTCTTGATTTTTCCTATGAATACCGATGATAGAATCAAAATATTTTGAATCTAATGAATCTAATGCTTCTACACTATTTTAGATTTCTTTTTTTCTTTTTTTTTTTTTTTTTTTTTTTTTTGGTGATAATACCTCTTAATTTATCATGTTTTACAACTAAAATACACCTAGATCCTAATTCAGAAAATAGATCAGTATAAATATCTATTAAGTTTAATAACTATGGAATATTACTAATAAAAAATGTATCCAAATTATTTATAATTTTTTAAATAATAAAAAATAAGTAAATAAAAATAAAAAATAAAAAATAATTATATTATATAGATAGAGAGATAGATAGAATTAATAATCTAAAGATATTATGAATCATTAAATTAATATATATAAATATATATATATAAAAAGCTTAAACAAGTATTATAAATAAACATTAAAAATAAGCTATATATGAAACTTACTGTTGGAAATATTGCTTAATAATACCAAATACTCTTCCAAAACAAGTAGCAACTGTCATTGAAGGAATAAATACACCACCAGGAACCTATAATATAAATATATAATAAAAATATAAAATTTAATTGATGTCAAGAAATTTTTTTTTTTTTTTATAAATAAATAGGTTTATAATTATAATTTAGTTAAATGAAAGATTCTTTTAAATTTATATTTACATATATTGGATGATTGGATGATAATAAGAAACTTACAGAAACACCATAAGTTAATATTGTAAATAATGCTTTATCAACCATTGTAATTATGACGAAGGATACATACATTTTTGGTATGCCTATATATTAAAATTTATATATATAAATAATTCCTTATTTAATATATATATAGATAGATGGATGGATGAATTAATAATGATAAAACTTAAAAAATGTCCCAATCTCTATCATAAGTAGCTTGAAATAATACTGTTTTTCTTTTGAACGGATTCATAGACTATAAAAAATATATATATATATATTTTCATAATTTAATATATCAATAATAATAATAATAATAATAATAATAATAATAATAATAAAAGATAAATACTTCTAGTGAAAATAAAACATCATCAATTGATTGCACCAGATGCTAATTATATCTGCAGTATAAACAGTTGAGTAAATTTCTCTTTTTTAAGCAATAATTTAATCTTGATTAAATTTTTATCATATTAAAAATAATAATATTAATAATAATAAATAAATGTAGAAAAGAAAATTTAATATACATATAATAAAATATATATATATATATATATATAAGTAATAAAAGACATTTTTTATTTATTTATTTTATAAAATACCTTCATTTTTCTTGAACCTTCTTTACTATTAATTAAATCAAAACTAAGAGCTAATTGCTATAAAAATATATTTATATTTATATAAAAATTTAAATATATTTTAATCATTATAAATTTTCTAAGATCTATTTTTGTTAAAATATACATGAATATATGAATTACTTAGTATGATATACATTTTACAATAAGAGTTTTCACCTCAAGAAATTGTTTAATAATAAATCCACCGAAAATTGCTTTAATTTCCGCAATACATGACATAGCCGAATATGGTCCAACATATACAACTAAATATGACGAAATAAATGTAAATAAACCCTTGATATATATAAGTAAATACATAAAAAAAAAAAAAAAAAAAAAAAAAAAATTAATATAATTTTTGATTAAAATTTTTAAATTTTTAATTTAATTGCTATTTACAGCAATAAAAGACATAAATAAATGTATATATATATATATATATATACTTTAATCTTCTACTTTAAGGAAGCAAAATCTACTATTTTAAATACTAATTGGAAGGATAATATTCTAATTTAATATCAGCTAACCATGATACTAAAATAACTATAAATGTAACAAAACTCCGGACAATATATCTTTTTTAAATGATAATATTGGTAAAAATGGTAATAAAGAAAAAATTATATTTAAAATTTTAAATTTATTATTTATTGATTGATTTTTATATATAAAATATATTGAAAATATATGATTGATATATATTGATAGCAGTTTTAAGGTATCCAAATTCAACCTATTTATAGCATATATTTGTATAAATTAGCATTTGAAATGTAAAATATAATTTTAAAAATATAATCGATTTTCAACAATAAAAAAAATAATAAATATAATAATCCATGATTATGAGGTATCAATAATTAATATAATATAATAATAAACTATTTCTATTAATTTGTCTTTTTTTTTTTTTTTCATCATAATTTGTTTAAAATACATTTCTATAATAATCATATACCAATAGTTAAACAACCATCATATTTAACATGTTTTATTTCAAAATCATTATTTTCATTAATTTCCAAATAATTTTCATATTTATTAGCGTTATTTGAACTTTAAATTAATTACATAAATATTATATTTAAAGAGATATTATTATTTTTAATATTCCATTTATTTATTTATTTAATTATTATATTTTAAAATTATTTCATATTATAGAGTGAAATTTCTTTTATCTTTTTTTATATAAGGAATAATAATATTATTATTATTGCTATTATTATTATTATTATTATTATTATTATTATTATTATTATTATTACACTTTTCTATTTTATGATTAATTGATATTAATCTTTTAATTTATAAAAAAATATTATATATATAAATTTATAATAAAAAATTTTTTCTGAATGTAGTTTTTGTATTACTATTATTATTACTATTATTATTATTATTATTACACTTTTCTATTTTATGATTAATTGATATTAATCTTTTAATTTATAAAAAAAATATTATATATATAAATTTATAATAAAAAATTTTTTCTGAATGTAGTTTTTGTATTACCTATTACAAGCCATTCAAAATTATTTTTTATATGACACAATATAAATAACACAAAAAATTTATTAAAAAAATTTATTTTTATAATATAGGTAATATTTAAATATTAATTTTATGTTTTTTTTAACACTAAATAAACATGAGGAACTATTTTAAATATTAAATTTTTTTTTATTTTAACTTTATTTAACCTTCTTAATTTTCTGTAAAACATTTAATATCAACACAAACATCTTTTAAATAATTTTCTATAGAATATTTAATATATCAATACTAGCATCTTTTATATAAGTAACATTTAAAGATAAAAAAAAACTAAAATTAATAGTGATATATTATAAAGTAGTATAATATTAATTAATTATTAATTTATAATTCACATCTAATAATTTATGTATTTATTTATATATATATATATATTTATTTATTTATTTATTTGTTTATTTTTTTTTTTTTAAAATTCATATTTGAAATTAAGAAATTTGTAAAGCATTACAATTCGTTTTTATATTTTTAAAGATTAAGTCATTTTTTAATATGCACATTTTGTTATAGATTAATATTTCTTATTAGCAAATTTATTTATATGAATGTAGTGCATTTCACAATCATACATTTCGTGATGTGGCTTATAAAATTTAAAATAAAGTCATACATTTTTAAGATATTCTATATAATCATAAATAAATATATAAATAAATAATTAAATAAAAAAAAAGTAATAAACATATTTAAATATATAATAAAATTGTTAAAAAATCTCAATATTTGTTTATTTATTAACTTTATTTATTTGAAGCAAAAGGCTTATTTTTTAAGAATACATAATTTAATGTTATTTATACATACAAAATACATTTGATGGATCATACATATTTTAATACATTAAATACATGTTTTAATATTAACTATATAAATATTTTTAAAACTATATTCATAAACTATATAAACTATATATTAATATAATATATTCTAATTATTTATAATAAACTATTTAATATTTAAAATTATAATAAAAGTTGTAATAAAATAAAAATATTAATTAAAATGTTAATTAAATTTATAAACTAAAAATACTAATTTTCTAACAAAAATAATAAATAAAAATTACAATAAACGTATTTGATTAGGTAATTTAAAAAAAAAATAAAAAAATAAAAATAAATAAATAAATAAATAAATTTAAGTATACAATAATAAAAAAAGAAATTTATTTATAAAACTAATAATATGCATATTTTTATATACTTATTAATTAGAGTAAGTTATTAAATAAAAATAAATAAATAATAAATAACTGAATAAATATTTTTTAAACTATTTATTTAGTTTCTTTTTTTTTTTATTTTTTTATTTTAATAATTTATAAAGGTTTATAAAAAAAAAAAAAAAAAAAAAAAAAAAAAAACTATATATATAAGTATTGTTCAGAAAAAAATAGAAATAGAACAAAATAAATAGAAATAATAAAATTAATTAAATAAATAAATATTTTATTTTTTAAAACATTAAAAAGTAAAATATATAATTAATTCTTAATAAAAAAAATCAGTGAATTGTTCTTTTTAACTAAATAGTTGTTTAAAAATTTTAATATTTTTATATAAATAAGAGTTTAAATATACATTATTATCTTAAAAGAAATAATAACAATTTTTTACAATTAAATATTATTAAATAATTATTTCAAAAGAAATAATAATATATTCTATTAAAAAAGAATTAAAAAATATTATTTTTTTTTGTAAGAAATTTTAATAATTTATTTAAATAAATTATTAACATTAGCCTAACCCACAAATTTTTATAATTAAATTTGAATTATTGTTTTTTATTGTTAAATTTCAAAATTATTATATATATATATTAATTTTCTAATTTTTAAAATGCTATAGAAAACTATAAAAAATTATAATGCAAAAAATTTAAAAACAAAGTTTTGATTTTATTTATAAATCAATACATATTTAACTGTTATTTTTTTTTTTTTTTGATTATTTCTTTAATATTTTAAAAATTTTAACCTTTTTCTTTTAAAAAATTTATATATTTTTTTTATAATTATTTTTAACTAAATTCATCATTTTCATTTTTTTTTAACATCGTACAATTATTTTACATTTTACATTTTTAATTTTTTCAAAATTATTACTATTTTTAGGTTACGTAATTACATTAACTTTTTTTTTTTTTTTTTTTTTTTTTTTTTTTTTGGAAAAGATATTAAATTAATATATCACTTTATTTTTTTATTTTTTTAAAATAATCACCAAAATAATAATATTTATAACTTAAAACTCTTTCATACAATATATTTTAATAAATATTATAGAATATTTTTTTTAAGAATAATATAGATTGATTTTACAGTTATGAAAAAAAAAAAAAAACATTAATATAGTAAATAATATAATAGCTTTGTAACTATTATTTTATAAAAAAAAAAAAACAACATAAAACATAACCAATTAATTATCATTTTATTAACAAAAAAATGTATAAAATAAAATAACTAAATAAAACATACAATATATAAAATTAAAATATATTATACAATATATAAATAATAACAAATAATTTTATATTTTATGACCATTCAATCAATGCATTAATATATAATAATATACTAACTATACTAACTATACTAACTATAAAATGTTAATTTTTTATTTTTTATTTAGTTATTTTATTTTATATTTATAACATTATTTTTGTATAGTTAGTATAGTTAGTGTAGATATATTATTGTTATATGTTAATGCATTGATTGAATGGTCATAAAATATAAAATTATTTGTTATTATTTATATATTGTATAATATATTTTAATTTTTTATGTATATTTTAAAATTTATCTATAAATATTGGAACATATTTAACATAATATAACATATTAAATTCTTTTGATATTAATTAAATTGTAATATATAAGGCATAATTATAATAATATTACATATGAAAGTTTCTTAAAATGAATGAATAAATATTTGAATAATATTTGATATTATCATAATTAATTTACGTTTAACATTCTCTATTTTTAATGCATAATTACTCATATGCATTAAATTTTTAATAGTTGGTTTTTTAATAATATTTAAAAAAAGAAATAATAGAAATAATATTATACACGTGATTTAATTTCAAGCCATATATATTATCTTGAATATTATATCAAAATTTGTCCTTATTAATCTTATTTATCTAGAGATTATCATTTGTAATTATTAAAAATAAAGTAAATTAATTATGATTAATATTAATAATTAAATTTTTTTTTATTAAAAAAAAAAAAATTATTTGAATATTAAAAAAAAAAATGTGTAACTTTAAAGTTAACACAATTTTTTTTTTTTTTTTTGTGAATTTTAAAAAATTAATCAAAAAATGATTATTATTATATTTATTATTTGTATTTTGAATTATTATTATTTTAGATTTAGTATTTAGTATTTTTCTAATATAAACAATTCTTATATTTTATATTTTAATATATCTATATTTAATATTATATCATATTTAATTGGGAGACGAAAAAATAATTTTAAAATGATTTAATAGATTATGTAAATAATAATCCTTATTTTTTTTTTATCTAAATTATAATTTATAAAAAAGAATAAAAAAGTAGTTTATCAATATAAACTTTAATAAGAAAAGCATTAGATATCTATGATTTTTATTTTTATTTTTTAATGAAAATTCTATAGAGAATTATAATTAACTAAATTGATTATTTATGATATGATATTCTAATAAGAAAAATAATAAGCAATAAAAAAATAAAATTTTGATTTTAATATTATTTTTGTTTATAGTTTTAATATGTAAAACAGTTTATTCCTCAAATTAGTTGTTTTTATGAAGAAAAAAAAATATACCTTTGAAAATTTGAAATAAATGATGTGTTTTTTTTTTCTGTGTAAAATAGTGTAAAATAAAAGATGATATAAAATAAAGGAAATAAATTAATAATAATAATAAAAAAAAAAACAAATTAAATGAAATGCTTAGTAATTAATCTTTTTAATTAAAAGCATTAAAAATCATATATATATATATATATTTTTTTAGAATATATGAATTTTTAATTTAATTGATTTAATTCAAATTTTTATATTAAATTTCAATTTATATCAAAAATTCTTTATTAGTTTAATTTTTATAATAAAGAGAATTAAATTTTAATTGAGGCTTGTTACATTACAGATTTCTAATTTATATTAAATGAAGATAAGATCTTTAAACTTTAATTTAAATCTTAATACATTAAATAAATAGAATTATTATAAACTGACTTCCTTCAATATTGAATATCATGTTTTTTATCATTATTTAATGTAATGAAGAAATTTTTAAATTTATAATTATTTTAGTAGTTCTATGTATACAGAGAACTATTGATATGATTATATCCAATTATAAATAATATTAATACATCTATAAAATAATTCAGATTTTCCTATCATTATATAATGAGAAAAATTTTTTAATAATTATATTTAAATAAACATTTTTTTTTGTTTAATAATTTTATAGTTATATAGAAATAATAGTTTATATCAATATTAAAAAAAATTTAATGTTTATAATAAAGAAATAAAATCTTAGTGTAGTACTGTTTAATATTTAAATATTTATTTAATAATACTTTTTCATTAATATTAAAATTAATTTTTTTTATATTTAAATTGAAGACTTTTATTATTAAACTTTAAATACATTTATTGTCTCCCTAAAATCTATTAAGAATCAAGATATAAATAATTTTTAATAAAATGAATGTTGTATATAAATAAATTAAAAATAAAGTCTTAGTTATTATTATTATTAATACTATATTTTTGTTTATTTTAATCTTAGATCTTTTTTTTTTTTTTTTTTTTTAGAATTAGTATTATAGGTTTAAGATTCAACAATATAAAGATTGTTAAATTATATGTAAAAATCAAATATTCAAATTATTATTATTACTATTATTATTATTATTTATTATTAATTTATTAATTTTGTCATATATTATTATCTAAAATATATCAAATGGATCAAAAGGGGGAAAGGGATAATTTAATAATAAAAATAATATAATAAATAATAAAAAAGATACATATTTATATATGTAACTTTTTTATATTTATATATTAAGGTACAAATTTAAATGTTAAGAAAATTAGTTATATTAAGTTTTTGATAAATAATTAGAAAATAAACTTCAATGATTTTATTATTAATGTAGATATATGATTAATATATATATATATTTTTGTTAATATGATGCATCAAATTATTTTTATTTTTTTTTATTTAAAATTTTTTATTTTATTATTTTATTTTTATTTTTATTATTTAAAAAATCATAATTTTTAATTTATTTTTTTTTTAATTATGACTTGTTTAATTAAGTTTTTTTTTTTTTTTTTTTTTTTTTTTTTTTTTTTTTTTTTAAAAAAAAGGATTATCTTATTTTAATTTTTTTTTTAACTAAAATTTAATTAAAACTATATATATACTAATTTGTAAAAAAAAAAATTACTATTACAAAATCAACTTTATTAATACAATATTATTTAATGCGCCTCATATATCGATTATCTCCAATAGTTAAGGATAAATAAATTTTTTTAATAATACTATAAATGCACTATCAACAATTGTTAAAATAGGATTAAATCAATTAAATTAAAAACCTCATATATTCTAAAAAACTTCACTTTTTATTTAATTAAAAAGATTAATTACTAATCATCTTTTTTTTTTTTTTATTAATATATATGTATGCATATTATTATTATTTTACACTAAACATTAATTTAAGATATTTTATTTAATTAGTTAAATAACAATTATTAATAAAACAGTATAATATTTGATAAAATTTTTGAATTTTTGACTTTTATGTGTCTTTCAAATGTGTTATAATTAATTATATTAATTTCAAATTTCTTTTCTGTATATCTTTTTTTTTTTTTTTTTTTTTTATTAAATTTAAACAGAAATAGCAACAACAACAATTGTTTAATGTTTTTTTTTTTTATATTGACAAATTTATCTTTGTTGAAATAATTTTTTTATTATAATTTTAATAAATAGATTTTCTTGTTAAATCTATTAAATCTATAAAAAAAATATCCGTTTTCTGTCTCCCAGAATGACTGATAAAAAATTCTAATTTTGATAATTAAATAATATTAAAGATGTTTAAACTATTAAAAAATTTTTAATATAAATTTATTTTTTTGAATAACAAAAAATAAGTATATATTATAAATATTAAAAAATGTTTCATAAAATAATAAAATAATTAAATAATTAAATAATTAAATTACAAAAGAATATAATAATAAAATTATAAAAATAATAAAATAATAGAAAATTCCCCTTTTTTAATTATATTTGTTTATTTGTTCTTTTAATGATTTTCATTATTCATTTTTCTAATGACTTTTTTAATTATTTTATTTATGATTTATATGATTTATATTGTTTGTTTTTTTTTCATTATTCTTAACTTTTATTTTATTTTTATTTTTTTTCATTCTTTTATTGCTTTCATTGTTTATGGGTCCTAATATTTTATTAATTAACCAAATTGACAATTTTAAGATTAGTTTTCTTGATTTGTTTTATTATTAATTATTTATCAATTATTTATTAATTATTTATAATTAATTTTGTATTCTTTCAATTAAATACCATATATTGTAATATTAAATATAATATATTAGAATATTATATTATTGTACTACATTGCATATATTTTATACCCAATATATTTTAATATTTAATAAATATTTTGAAATTAATAAATTGATACATTATTATATTAAACTTTATTTCTACCACAATCACCCAACGTAGGAATTAGAATTAGTGTAGACCAAATTGCCTATTGAATAAAAAGAAAACAAATTAAAAAAAAAAGTAAATAAAATTTAGAATATTTTTAAGATATCGACCAATCATTTATGAAGATATTAGATTTACTTTTTTTTAATTTAATAATATATTATTTTATCATAATTATAATTATGTAATTTTTTTTTTTTTTTTTTTTTTTTTTTAGTATAAAAGAAATAAATTTTTACTTCACTTTTTGTTCTTTGCGAATAATAAAAAATATAACTTTATTTATTAATAATAGATTAATTAAAAAAAAAAAATAATAATACTTTAACAAAATGTCTGCTCTTGAACAACTTAAAAAGTACACTACCGTTGTTGCCGATACTGGTGACTTTGAAGGTACACAATAGAATTAATAAGAATGAATTTAAAAGTTATTTTCAACTAATAATTATTAAAATTTAATAGAAATATGAATAATATATATATATATATATATATATATATATTTTTTTTTTTTTTTGAAATATAGTAGTATTAAATTTAATATTTTACTATAAATAAAATTTTATATTTATTAATAAATATAAAATAAAAATTAAATTACTAAAATAGTTTATAAGTTAGAAATTTAAAATATGTTTAATAATAATATATATGAAAAAATAATTTATTATTATATGTACTAATATTTTTTGGTATGCTTATGTAATTTCATATATTAATAATAGCTATTTCTCAATTTAAGCCACAAGATGCTACTACAAACCCATCTCTTATGCTTCAAGCTTCTCAAAAGGAACAGTATGCATTCCTTATTGACAATGCTATAGGTTATGCTAAGTCTAAGTCAGAGTAAATAATTAAATAAATAAGAAATTATAATATTTATTAAATAATAGTAATAAAGAAGTGAATTATTAAATAATAGTAATAAAGAAGTGAATTATAAGATAGAAATTACATAAAATATAAAATAAAATAAAATTACTATATAAATAAATTATAAAATAAAATAGAAATTTTTATAAAAATTAATAAAGGAATAAGTGAAGTAATATAGAATTAACGAAAAAATTTTTTTCCTTTTTGCTTTTTTTTTTTTTTTTTTTTTTATATTTTTTAATAATATAAAATATTTATTATTATAACAAAATAAATAATTGAAAATTGTAGTGATCTTGAAGAACAAATTGCTTGGGCTGCTGATAAACTTATTGTCAACTTTGGTTGTGAAATTTTAAAGGTTATTCCAGGTCGTGTTTCAACTGAAGTTAACGCTAAGTTATCTTTCAACAAGGAAGCCACTATTGAAAAGGCTAAGAGATTAATTAAACTTTATGAAGAAGAAGGTGTTAGTAAGGATCGTGTTTTAATTAAGATTGCTTCTACTTGGGAAGGTATTCAAGCTGCTCAAGAATTAGAAAAGGAATTCGGTATTCACTGTAACTTAACTCTTCTCTTTGGTTTCCCACAAGCTGTTGCCTGTGCTGAAGCTAAGGTTACTTTAATTTCACCATTTGTTGGTCGTATTCTTGACTGGTACAAGAAGAACACTGGTAAGACTTTTGAATCTGTTGAAGATCCAGGTGTCATTTCTGTACAAAAGATCTACAACTACTACAAGAAATACGATTACAAGACCATTGTTATGGGTGCCTCTTTCCGTAACACTGGTGAAATTGAACAACTTGTTGGTGTTGATTACTTAACCATTTCTCCAAAACTTCTTTCTGAATTACAAGAATCAAAGGAAACTTTAGAACCAAAGTTAACTGTTAAGGATGCTAAGGCTATGGATCTTCCACGTGTTAGTTACATCAAGAATGAAGCTGCTTTCCGTTGGGACATGAACCAAGATACTATGGCTACTGAAAAGTTAAGTGAAGGTATTAGAAAGTTTGGTGAAGACCAATGTAAATTAGAAAACATGTTAAAGGAAAAGTTAACTAACTAAAACGGGCTTATATTTATGAGAAAATAAAAACTTTTTTTTAAAAAAAACTAAAAGAAATAATTCTTTTAAAATTTAGTATATTTTATTAAAAAAAAAAAAAAAAAAAAAAAAAACTAAAAGAAATAATTCTTTTTAAGTTTAGTATATTTTATTAAAAAAAGAACTAAAAGAAATAATTCTTTTTAAATTTAGTATATTTTATTAATTTATTATTTTTAGTAGAATGATTTAATAGAATATTAAAAAAAAAAAAAAAGTAAATATTTATTTTATATCGGAATTTATAAAAATATATTATTAAGTATATAAAATATTATAATAGAGTAAATAATAATAATAATAATAATAATAAAGAGCAAACATTAGGGTATTAATTTATTTGAATTTTATTTAAATATATATATATATATATTAATTTAATTAAATCATTCCATTATTTAGTTGTTATAAGCTTTTTTACAAATGAAAAAAGTATTAAAAAAAATAACAACAAATTATTTAAAAAAAATATGTATGCATATATAATAAAAAATTAAAAAAAAAAATTAAAAATAAAGAATAAAGGAATAAAAAATAAAAAAATAAAAAATAAAAAATAAAAAATACTAAAAAAAAAATATTAATTCATTTTAAGTTTAGTGTACATTATTAACTTTTTATTTTTTAGTAGAATAATGTAATAGATTAATAATAATAATAATAAAAAAAATTAAATATTAATTTTAAATAGGAATTTATATTGTGGGGCTTGCGGAATATCTTGCTAATACAATACCAATTGTCAGTAGCTCTCTTGAGTTATTTTTTGAGAGTTTTAGCACTTTCATTACCAAGAGTGCGTACCGATATGGCAAAGGAATAGTGCAGTTAGAAGTCCTGTTGAATTGAACAAAAATCCTTGAATGTTTCTTTAGATTCAGAAAAGGATTATGATAATAATATTTATTATTTTATATTGAGTGCTCTCCTTGGTGGGCGTTCAATATATAAAAAAATTAAACTTAATGATGGGAAACAAAGACAATTAGTTAAAAATATTTTTAAACAAAGTTCAACTTCGTCGATTGTTCCTTATTTTGTGGGAATTGCGGAGTTTTTAACAAACGTAATACCATTAATTTGTCGATCTTTTAGTTTGATGATGAAATGGTATTCCGTTGAATCTACCGTTGCCAAGAGCGTTGACATCGAAATGATAAGGCATGGATTTTCACCTCCCGGTGAAAAAATAAATACAGATTCGTTAGATAATACTAATTCTGATATTATTACTCGTAACAACAGACATGGTGTTATCATCGATGAATGGGAAAAATTAGAGGCTATTGCTTCTAACGCACTTTTATAATTTTATAATATATAATATTTTATTTCATGTATTTTATTATTATTATTTTTTTTTCCTTTAAAATCATGAAATTTTATTATTATTATAAATTAAATAAAGTTATTCTCTTAGTCTAAAAAAAAAAAAAAAAAAATAGAAGTCCTGTTAATTCTCATCAATACACATTAACTAATAGCACAGAACCTATAATAAATAATTCAACTTTTGATGATCATTCTTGTGGTTCAGGGGAGAGTTTAGTGGGTACCACACTATCTATTTTAAAGATGTTATTTCTTTGTTTTATTATTTTAGATTTAACTGGTAATCATATTACTACACATATTATACATCACACCGAATTTTTTTTAACTCTTGAACTTATTTTTTATTTTTTATTACATTAAATTTTCTTTGATTAATTAAAATTTGATATTTCTTAACTTTTTATTATTTTTTATTTTACTTAATCTTTTACATATATTTTATTTTTTTTATCTTTTAATTATATAATGTATTTTTTATAATTAAATGTAATACATAAAAATGTTTTAATCTATTTAATAAAGCACTGGAAGTGTATTCTCTTCCTAGTCTAAAAAAAAAAAAAAAAAAAAATAGGAATTTATAAAAATATATTAATAATTTTTTTAAAAACAATATATATAAAATATTATAGTAGAGTAAATAATAATAATAATAATAAAGAGCAAACATTAGGATATTAATTTATTTTAATTTTATTTAAATTAATATGCAATTATATATATATATATATATATATATATTAATTTAATTAAATCATTCCATTATTTAGTTGTTATATAGTAAGGAATCTTTCCTTTCGTTATTTTTATTTTATTCCCAAAATGCCTTATTATTCCTGGACTAAAGAATCTAGAACTTTGTACAAAAAAATCAAAAAATATAAATATATAATATATGACGATGCTTTAGAACGTTACTGGAAATCAGTTTCCAAATTTCAAGGTATTAAAGGTCAAAACTACTATAGTAATAACTTCTCAAACAATAAAGCTATAATTATGCTTAGCTTAAAATATCCCCAATTCAACTTTGGGTTTTCGTGGATTATACGTTTACACTGTGGTTATAAATATAATACTACTATTTTTATTAGAATGGGTAGAGTTTCAGAAGTTTGTCCCAAGTCTTGCCCCTGTTGTGGCGAAGGTAATCAATCTTTTGAACATTGGATTTTTAAATGCGATGTTCTTGCATCTTTTAGATGGAATTCTTTAAATTTCATCGATGATCTCTATGTTTTATTCCTTAGGAAGATTAGAGTGTTTAATGCTCTTTCTTCCTATGACTCTATTTCTAATTTTGAAGATTATATCAATCATTATATATACTTGTTCCTTCATGGTGGGACTTTAGCTTTAAAGAGCTACATTTCGATAGTGGGGAACAGAGACAATTAAATGAACTACTTTTCAAAGGTTCATCTGAGTCACCTGTTCCAAAAATTGTGGGCTTGGCGGAATTCTTAACTAGCGTAATACCTATCATAAGTAGTTCGTTTAAGCTATTATTTGATAGGTATTCCAAATTACCAAACTTAACCAAGAGCATCGACATCGTACTAATAAGGCATAATGATAATACAGAATCGTCATCTATTTCTACGAAGGATGAATCTCGCATTAGTAGTTCAATAAACGATGAATCCGGGGAGAGTTTAGTTATCTAATATTTAATTAATCCTTTCATTACGATCAATTTATTGAGGGTTATTTGATGGAGAATGTTTAGATGTGATTCCATTTTTTTTTTTTTTTTTTTTTTTTTTTTTTAGATAATTTATAAAAATTAAAGTTATTGTTCTCTACTAAACAGTTATCAGTTTTTACTCCTTTATGTTGTAATAACAAGCATTTTTCATAAGTTTATGAAACTCAATAAATTTCTGTACTACCTCAGATTTATATTTAAGTAAATAAACCCAATACTTTCTACTGTTTTTATTGATAAATGTTATATAATATTTGTATCCAATGAATGATGGCACAGACTTAAATAGTCCAACAATATTAGTATGTACGATTTGTTATGGTAAAGTACTCTAGTTGTTTGTTTCTTTAAATGCTTTTTTTTTTTTTTTTTTTTTTTTTTTTTTTTTTTTTTTTTTTTATAAGTTTACTAATTTTGAAATCTTCACAATTTATATTATCATTCTATTCTTTTTTAATGCTATTTGTTTTCTAAAAAATTTTTGAAAATTTTAATTATAATAATGATCTAATATAGCATTCTATAGTTTTAGATCAATATTGTTTATATTATAATCTATTTCTTTTATTGGACATCTATTTAAAGTAAAAAGGTTTTCATCATTTGTATTGATGGTAATATTTTGTTTATTATTTTTAAATATCTGAAGTCTTTTCTTTATTGTTGCACCTGTCCATTACTAATTCAAAACCCTTTTTACATAGGTAATAAGTGGAAATTAAATTATTTTATATGTTTGGAGTATAAAAACATTTCCCCAATAGAAAAATTATTATTTTTATATATTCTTTTGTATATATCTTTTTTGTAAAATCTAATCGGATTACCCATTTGGGTATGTAATCCTTCCATTGGATACTAGGGTTAGACTTTCGGTATATTCGTCAAGGCTGCTCAATATTATAATTCTGAAGGTACTATCATACTTTATTGTGTTTTTTAATTCATATCTGTATCATTAATATTATTTGATATATAATCACCTAATTTTTCCTTGACTTAAGGAATAATTTCAAAATATAAATACCATTTGTTAAAGTTTCTTATTTGTAATTTTTAAAAATTTTGAAAATGAAATTTATTAGTTGTATTTGTTTGAATATTTGGAGGTTCTACTTCAACAGGAATATCATTCATTCTTGCGTTTGATGTATTTGTTGTCTTTGCTGTATTTAATATGTTTGTTGTCTTTGTATTTGTTGAAGTTTTTAAAGAACTTCCTATCGTCGTTGTTGAATTTTCTGATATAGACCATTTTAATGTAACGGTTTAGTATTTTTTTTTTTTTTTTTTTTATTTTTTATTTTTTATTTTTTTATTTTTTAATATTTAATGGATGTTTTTAGTATTTTTATATATTGAATTTTGATATTAATAATTATTAATGAATGATTGAGTCAGTAAGATCCTTAATCTATTATATATATCACTTAAAAAAAATAAGAAATGATATTTTATATTGTATCATGTGTTTATTTTATTTTATTTATATTTTTTTTTGAATTAGATATTTTTTTTTTTTTTGTAACTGCTGCAAAAAAATTGATTCATCTTTATTAATTAAATAGCTAATAAAATACATGTAATAAAAAGAAAAAAAGATAAAAGAATAAACAAAAAAAAACACAAAATAAAATAAAATAATGGTATAATGTATTCTAGTTTCATTTAATTAACATTAATAAGACTTCACAAGGGAATTATTATACTATAGTATAATAATTATACTAAAGTACAGTAAATATACTTTAATACAATAATTATACTATAGTACAATAATTATTTTTGACTTGTCAATGTTAATCATAATTTTAAGATACGAAATTATGATCTTCATTGGTTGCGCTAGCCCTGCTGGCCTGTCTTACTGTTTCTTCAGCATTGACGCTGTTGGTAGTAATAGGATTCGATTTGAACCTATTGAGCAAAGACCACTGCTGGCCAATAGCAAAAGGTATAATAGATTGAAATAGATTGAAGAAGAGATGCATCTTTGATATGTCTTTTTGATTATGTGTACATGTAAATTATAGTAAAAATAATAAATAATTACATCTAACATTATTTAAAAATTATATTAAGTATAATATGATGAATTAAGAATGACTTATTCATTTAAAAGTAATGTGTCATTACTTTTTTTTTTTTTTTTTTTTTTTTTTTTTTTTTTTTTTTTTTTTTTATTTTATTTTATTTTATTTTATTGTTAATAATAATAATATTTTTTTTTTTACAACTGTAATTATCGCAAATTTTAAAACTTTTTCTTTACATACTATTTATAATACTCTTTCTATAATAATCTAACCTTTTGTTAAAATTTTAACGTTACACTGTTATAATATTACTAATCAAATAAATATATTTAAATTTACAACGTTATTATACACCTAACTGGGTTATTTAACAAATTCAATTCTGGAATAGTAATGATATAAATAGTAAATATAATCATATGAATAGTAATATTATAATATAAATAAACATAAAAATTTGTAAAATTTTTACTTTTTTTTTTTTTTTTTTTTTATTTTTTTTTATTTTTTTTTTATTTTATTATTAATAGTTTTTAATTTACTTTATAAATATACTACATTTCTTTTTTTTTTCTTTTTTTTTTTTTTTTTTTTTTTTTTTTTTTGCCTAAATATTTAATTTAATCTATTTGTTTGTTTCATATTTTATTTATTTATTTATTTTTATTTTATTTATTTATTATTTATATATATATATTTTTTATTTCTCCTCTACAATTCTTCATGTGCTTTTGGAGTAGCTTCTGAAGCTTCAGAAGTAGTACTAGCTGGAATATCTGAAGTAACTGGCTTTGGTGGAATATTTCCTTCTTTAGAGGCTTGTTTTTCAAGTTCAATAGCTTCATTTGCACTACTTCTAAAAACTTCTAAAATATTTAATCTGGTCTTGAAATCATCATAGAATTGTTCTTCAACCTTAAGTTTAGCAAGAATCTTTTTAACACGTTCATATTCCTTAAAGATGAAATCTCTACCATTCTTTTCAATTTTTTCAACTATCTTGAAATAGAATTGAGTTGAACTAGATTAATGATAAGCATTGATTTATAATAATTAATATATATAAAAATTCAATTTTTTTTTTTTTTTTTTTTTTTTTAAATTAGTTAAATATTTATTATTATCATTATCATTTAATTATCTTTTTTATTATAATATTATTATTATAATTATTATTATTATCATCATTGATATTATTATTAATATTATTAATATTAAAATTATTATTATTTTAGAAAAATAAATATACATACCGATCCTTTTTATCAATTGAGAATCTACGAATAAAGTTTCTTAAATCACTTTTTTCAACTGGGTGATCAGTTAAAATATATTTTCTAACTAATTTATCAATTTCCGGATCTCTGCCAGCCTATTTAATAATAATAATAATAATAATAATAATAAATTTATAAATTTTAGAAAATATAATAATAATAATAAATTTAATATAAATTGATTTTATTAAGAGTTATTAGTAAATAAAATATTATAAATATTTACAGAGTTATCTAAACCACCACCTGGAAGACGATGAGTACCACATTTTTCATTTAAGTATCTTACGAAAGTCTTAATTGAAATTTTAATTTATTTAAATTAATATATATATATATATATATAAATTTCATTTCATTTCATTTCATTTTTTATTTTTTTTTTTATTTTTTTTAATTTTTTGTGAAAAAGTAAATATAAATTAATATAAATACTTATATTATATTTAAATTTTATATATAATTATTTTTTTATTATTATTTCAAAGTATAATTATAATACTTACTATTTCATCACGACCTTCAGAATATGAAACTGGATTTTCATTACGTTTGTTAGCTTCAAAGAAGTAAACAGTCTATTATGTAATAAAATTAAACAATCATGAAAATGCATATATATTTAATAACTGAATATTTATGATATTTTAATTTTTTAAATTGAATACTTACTGGATAACCTCCAATACGGTATCTTTTTTAAATATATATAAATAATAAATAATAAATAATAAATAATAATAAATAATAAATAATAAATAATAAATAATAAATAATAAATAATAAATAGTAAATAATAAATATAAATATAAAAATAAATATAAAAATAAATATAAATATAAATATAAATATAAATATAAATATAAATATAAATATAAATATAAATATAAATATAAATATAAATATAAATATAAATATAAATATAAATATCAAAATTAATATAAATATAAATTTAAATAATAATTAATTTAGAGGTTTTAAATAATACTTTAAATATGAATTTATATACATTATTATGAATTATTGAATAAATTAAATTCATTAAGAAAATTATATTACCTTGTATTTAAACTATCATTAGCTGGACAATCAACTCTTGCAATAATAATATTTTTTTCTTTGTGGAATGTATTAGCGACCTTTTCATAAGTTGGCATTAATTTCTTACAATGACCACACCATGGAGCATAGAATAAAACCTATATTTATTTTATTATTACATATTTTATATGAGTTAAATTAAAAGAAATAAAAATAATTAACAAAAATACAATATTAAAGATTTTTTTTTCTTACCATAACATGATTCTTTGGATCACCAACAACTTCATCGAAATTACTTTCATCAAGATCAACTACAAAACTCTCAACCTTCTTTGGCTTACCGATTAAACCAGTCTTTTCATCAACAAAACTAATAAGGTTTTCTAAAGTATTTTCCTTTTTATATTCAATACCTTCCTTTGTAGATGGCATAAATAATTTAATAGTCTAATTATTTTATTTATTTATTTTATTTTTTTAATATATGTATTAATATATTAAAAGTTAAAATATATTAATTATAATTATAATAAAATCCATTGAATTATGTTTGATGATTTTTTATTATTTAATTGATTTATATCAAAGTTAATATATATGTAGCATATAAATTTACTGGATAACTTCTAAGTCCTTCAGCTTTACGAATATCTTGGAATTTATCAGCATCAATTCTAGCAATAATAACCTTTTCACTAACGTGGTCATAGGAATCTGCAAGTGCTTCATAAGTTGGTTTTAAATTCTACCATTTTAAATATATATTTAATAATAAATATTTAAATATCATTATTAATATCATATACTTTTTTAAATTATTTATTATTATTGCTACTACTATCATTTATTATAGTCCTTTTTTTAATCATTATTATTTTTTAGAATGAAACATATTATTATCGAAACTTACTTTACAGTGACCACACCATGGAGCATAAAATTCTACTAATAATGGTACTTCACCTCCAACTAACTATTAATTAGTAATAATGAATTAAAATCATTAATATTTCAATAAAAATATATATAATTACATTTTCATTTTTAAATATTTTATATTGAAAAATTAATTATATTTATAAAATTATATTTTTACCTCTTTGAATTTAGTATCGTCAAGATCAACTATTTTTGCAGAAACTATACAAAGACAAAAAGCCAATAAGGCCAAAAATGTAGTTTTTCTAAACATTTTATGATTTATCTCTTTATGAAATATGATATATAACAAAATATATCAAAATCGCTTAATTTATATAACAAGATAAATATTTATTATTAAAGAAATTTTACATTAAATAATTAAAAAATATTTAAATTTTATTTAGTATTAATATTAAAACAAAAATAAAAATATAAAATTAAAAAAAAAATAACAGCATTTTTCAAAATATTTTAAAGGCCTTTTTTATTTATTAAATATGATATTTATTTAAATTTTTATATATTCATTAAAATGACTTAAATACTTTTTTATTTTAAATATATTTCAATTTAATGAGTACCTTAATTTTTATCTATTTTTCAATTTTTAATTTTTATTTTAATTTTTTTTAAATTTTTTTTTAATTTTTTTTTTTTTTTTTTTTTTTTTAAATTAAATACAATTAATTATATTTAGACTTTAAAAAAAAAAAACATGAGAAAAAATTATACTATAGTAGGATATTTTTATTTTTTATATATATCCTTCCTCGACCGAAAAATATATATATATATAAATGATTTTATAATAATATATTAAAATGTGAAATCTTCATGTTTTTTTAGTAATATTATTATAATAATAAATCTTAATTATAATTATATTACCAAATCTTAATAATAGATAATATTAAATATGTCTTATTATGAAATACTATTAATAAATTTAATAAATGGTTATTTAAAAGTTAAATTAAGTTTTATATATTTTACATATATTTGAATAAATTATGAATATAATATGACAAATTAATATTATTCAATATTATTCATTTGTAATTTAGTAAAATTTCTATTTCTTTTTTCTTTTACTTTTTTATATTTATTATGAAATAAAAAAAAATAATAAAATAGTAATAATAAATATTATTATTATTATTAACAATAAGTGTGTAACTATATTTTTTTTTTTTGACTTATTAATATTCATAATTTATTAGTAATATCCTTTTCATTTTTTGTTAACCATTATGTATTGCTTTAATTATTATTAAGAAATAAAAATATATTAAATTTATTAAATAAAAATAAAAAGATTAATAATATTAAAATACTATAATACAATTTAATTAAATAATATATTGATATATATGCAATCAATAAATATGACGAACCATACATATTTTATATGATCAAAATTACAATTATCCAATGATTAGGTGACAAACGTGTTATTACTATTAACCACCATAACAATAAATAAATAAATAAACAATAAATAATAAATAATAAATAATAAATAATTAAATAATAGATAATAAATAATAAATAATAAATAATAAATAATAAATAATAAATAATAAATAAATAATAAATAATAAATAATTGAATAATAAATAATTGAATAATAAATAATAAATAATAAATAATAAATAATAAATAATAAATAATAAATAATTGAATAATAAATAATTGAATAATAAATAATAAATAATAAATAATCGAATAATAAATAATAAATAATAAATAATAAATAATTGAATAATAAATAATTGAATAATAAATAATAAATAATAAATAATCAAATAATTATAATAAATAATTGAATAATAAATAATTGAATAATAAATAATAAATAATAAATAATAAATAATAAATAATAAATAATAAATATAAATAATTAAATAATAGATAATAAATAATAAATAATTAATAATAAATAATAGATAATAAATAATAAATAATAAATAATAAATAATATATAATAAATAATAAATAATATATAATAAATAATAAATAATAAATAATAAATATAAATAATTGAATAGATAATAAATAATAAACAATAAATAATAAATAATAAATAATAAATAATAAATAATAGATATAAATAAATAAAAAAAATATTTAACTATTAATAATTATAATTATAAATAAATATTAGTTTAAATATATATAATAAATACTATATATTTGATTAATAATTATTAATGATACTTAAAATTAATATTATTAATATTATAAATTATAAATAATATAGTAAGCACTATTTTATTTTTGTTGAGAGATTAAACTCGAAAAAAGAAAAAAAAATTGAATGTAAAAATAAATAAAAAAAAATTAATGATATAAAATTTATGTTAGGAGTAAAAAACATGTGGTATTTATGAATAAAATAAAAATAAAATTGAAAAATCATGTGATATTATTAAATAAGCTAATGTTCAACCATACAAAATATAAAAATAAAAATCAATTAATAATTAAAATTATAATATAAACAAATAGATTAAAATAAATATTTTACTAATTCATTTTTTTGTTAATAACTATATTGAATATATTTTTTTTTTATTTGATCATTAAAATGATTATAAATAAATAAATAAATAAATAAATAAATAAATAAATAAATAAATAAATAAATAAATAAATAAATAAATAAATAAATAAATAAATAAATAAAAAATAATAAAAAATAATAAATAAAAAATAAATAAATAAATAAATAAAAAATAATAAATAAAAAATAAAAAATAAATAAATAATAAATAAATAAATAAATAAATGAATAAGTAAATAATATTTAATTTTACTTTTTATTAAAAAGATAAAAAAAATAATTCAATCTTATTAAATCAAAATAAAATAGCAATTTCATAGGCTGAAATAAGTATCTAATATAAATAAACTCAATTCTAACCCTCAATATATTTTTATTTCCATTCTGTTCTATAAATTATTAATTTTAATACTTATAATATAATTATTAAATCCAATTAGTATTGATAATTAGATTTAATTTAATAGTGAAATTAATTAATTATTTTTATTTACTAAATTCTTTTCTATTCTTTTTTTTATTTTTTATTTTTTTTTATTTTTATTTTTATAACCAATATTATTTAATATACTGTAAAAAAAGGTAAAAATATAATTGAGATTTATTAATTAGTATTGGTGGCAGATATGAATTAGAATGGAATAGAAAATCTTTTTCCTTTTTTTTTTTTTTTTTTTTTTTTAATAAAATAATTTGTAATAAGGGATTAAAAAGAGTTTGTTTAATTATTATTGTTATTTTTTTTATTTGATATAAAAAGATTTGATTTCCTATAATTTTTATTTTTTGTTATTTTTTTTTTCTTATATTTGATAATAATAAGAAACAATATAAATATATAATAGATAAAAAAAAGAAAAAAATTATATTTTAAATAGCGTACCTAATTAAATAACCACAATATCTAAATATATACATATTTATTAATTATTATTTATATTATAAAATTTTACATATATATATATATATTTTTTCACATCCATTATTTATAAATTTGGAATTCACATAAACAAACAAAATATAATTTAAACAATAATAAAAATAAAAAATATTAAAACAATTATAAAACAATAATAAATCATTATTTACAACAATAAACCTAAATTATTTCGTCGAAAATTATTCTTTTTTTCGCATTTCATTGAAAATATTAAAAATAAATAAAATAAATTTTCAATTATATAATATATATAAAAATAATTTAAACATATAGTAGAAATTAAAGATGTCAGAAGAATTAACCATTAACATCAAATTTTCTAATGAAAAGAAGTTAACTGTAACTTTAAAATCTACTGATACTGTCTCAGTTTTGAAACAAAAAATAGCTGAACAATTAAGTTCAACTGATACTCCATTAGAACCAGACCAACAAACATTAATTTATGCTGGAAGAATTTTAAAAGATAATAATGAAACTATTGAAAATATAAAGGTTAAAAATGGTAACACTATTCATATGGTTAGAGCTAAAAAGCATCAACCAAAGCCAGCTGAAACTACTAAAGCAGCTGAAACTACTACTGCTTCAACTCCAGCTTCAACAACTACCCCAGCTCCAGCTGCTTCACAACCATCTCCAGCAGCAGCTAATCCATTTGCTCAATTAGGACAAGGTGCAGCTAATCCATTTGCTCAACTTGGTTTTAATAGTGGATTTGCTTCTGCTATGAATAATCAAGCACAAAATCCAGCAAGTCCATTTGGTGGTAATTTACCCCCACTCGATCCAAATATGTTAAATTCTATGCTTGAAAATCCAGCTGTATTAAATATGTTATCTTCTATGTTCCAAAATCCACAAATGATGGATATGTTATTTAGTTCTTCACCACAATTAGCTGCTTTTAATACACCAGAATTCCGTAGTACAATGAATCAAATGATGAGTAATCCAGGTAATTTAAATACAAATAAGAAATACATTTTCATTCTCGATATATATGTTTTATAGTTTTGAAAAAAAAAAAAAATAGAAATAAAAAAAAAATATATATATTTTTATTATTTAAATATTAATTTTGTTTTAAATAAATTATTTTATAATTTAATAATTTGTAATAATTAAATGATATAAAATAGAAACTTTAAGAAGTATTCTTCAATTAAGTAATATGTATGGTAATATGTTTGGTGGTGCCGGCGCCGGTGCTGCTGGTGCTGCTAATCCATTCGGTCAATTCCAAACTCCAGCTTCTAATACTGCTTCAACTCCAGGAAGTACAACTACACCACAAACTGGTGCAACACCAGCTACTCCACAAATGCCAGATATGTCAGCTTTACTTAGTATGTTAGGAGGAATGCCAGGTATGGGTATGCCAGGTGCCGGAGCTGCCGCTGGAGCTGCTGCTGGCGCTAATGCTGCTGCCAATCAACAACCACCAGAAGTTAGATACAGTACACAATTAGCTCAATTACAAGATATGGGTTTCTATGATTCTGCTCAAAATATTCGTGCTCTTACTATAACCGGTGGACGTGTTGAAGCTGCCGTTGAATGGGTAAGTTAATTAATAATAATATTAATAAAATATTTAAATTTTAATTTATTTATTTAATAATAGTAATAATAAAAAGAAAAATCAATAATAATATAATAAACTAATTTTAATAATATTAAAATATTTATATATAAAATTAATAGTTATTAAATAATCCTTTCTAAGCTTTGGGATAAAAATTAAAAAGAAAACAAATTTATATTATTAGTATAAAAAATGAATTAATATCTGATATTATTTTATTGTATTGTTTAATAGTTTCAATATATATATATATTTTGGAAAAACATTATAATGTGATTTAATAATAGAAATTAAAAAAAAAAAAATTAAAAATAACATTTTTATTATTTTTATTATTATTATTTTTATTCCATAATAATTAATAATATCTTAATAGATTTTAAAATTTAATAACCAAAATTATTTTATTTAATTCAATAATACTTTTATTTATAAATTGCAATTAATAGTAAATAAATAAAACAATATTTAATAAATCAACTACCTCGATCAAATTCAAAATAATATAAAAAATAAAAAATAAAAAAAAAAAAAAAAATAAAAATTTAAATATAAATACAAATTCAAATAATTATAAAAAATAAAAAAAATAAAAAAATAAAAATAAAAATAAAAATAAAAATAAAAATAAAAATAAAAATAAGATGAATATTTAAATGAAATAAACAAAATAAAAAATAAAATAACAGTGTAAAAAAAAAAAAAAAGTATAATAATAATAATATATATAAATTAAAATAATAATAATAATAATAATAAATACTATTATATAAAAAAAATCATGAAACCAAAAATCAAAGAAATAAAAATCAAAGAAAAATAATATTTTTTTTATATGCTTTTTTCTATTTTTTTTTTATTTTATTATTATTTATTAATTTTTTTTTTTTTTTTTTTTTTTTTTTTATAGTTATAGTAATATTAATAACAATAGAAATAATATTGTTAATAATAGTAATATTAGTGATAGTGAAAATAATAGTATCGTTACTACTAATGTAGTGAAAATAGTGTTAATAAGGAGAAAATCGTGTTAATTTAAGTAATTTTCTGAATAATGAGTATGTAAATATATATGTGACGTGGTACCGATTATATCACTTCTTTCTTGGTGGAAGTGATGCGGACATTATTGATTTAAATTATAAAAAGGAATGAGGATATTTTGTTTAAGAACCAAAATCATTTCTGGTGATTATTTAAAAAAACACCATTGCTGGTGCGATCTTCGGCTCTCTCTTTACAGAAATTAGGCCATTGGGCTAGTACTCGACAAGGGGTTGCTATTCCGACCTGATGGTATAAGCGCAAAACTAACCAAGGAGCTATCAACTCTGAAAATACCAGTTAAGACAGGATGGCTAGCAGGGCCAAATGCCTCTGAATAAGAGAAGACCATAATTTCTTTCAGATTGGTTCAATTCAAGCCCTAATTTAGAATAAGAATTACACTTTTTTTTTTTAAAACAGAAATTTTATTATCTTGGAAGTGAGGTTCGTTGCCTATGAACTTTTTTTTTTCCTAAATTTATTTATACCGTTTTATTTTTTTGAATATTACTATTTTATTTCACATTACTATTTTAAATATTATTATGTTCTAATTGGACAAATAATATTTATTAATTCTGTGTTTTTTTATTTTTGTATTAAAATTAAAAAGTATTCATGTAATAAATAAATAAATAAATAAATAAATAAATAAATAAATAAATAAATAAATAAATAAATAAATAAATAAATAAATAAATAAATAAATAAATAAATAAATAAATAAATAAATAAATAAATAAATAAATAAATAAATAAATAAATAAATAAATAAATATAAAGTTTAAAGTTCGCTATAAAAAAAAAAAAAGCTCTTTTAAAATCAAATTATATAAGAAATATTTATTGATTTTTTTTATTTAATTATATTATTATTATTATTATTATTATTTATTTATTTATTTTTTTTTTTTAATTATAATTTATATTTCAATTATTATTATATTATGCGTATAAAGACTATTGTATATAAGAATATTTATAAATATTTAATAATTAAGTAGATTATTAGTTTCTCAAAAAGAAATTTTGAAACAAGCGAACAAAAAAAAAAAAAAAAAAAAAAAAAAAAAAAAAGTAAAACAAAAAATGAAAATTTTTAAAAAAAAAAATAAAACAAAACAAAAAACAGTAACAAACAACAAATAAATAAATAAATAAATAATACTACTATAAAAAATTGATTAAATAATAATGTAATGATACTAACGACTACGACTATTATTTTTTTTTTTTATATAAATTTCAATTATAAGTTAGGTGTTATATATTTATTTTGATGACAAATTACGTTTTTATTATTATTATTATTATTATTATTATAAATAATATATAAAATGATTATATAGTGATGAATTTTTCATTTTCTCATATAAGGATATACCTTTTTTTTTTTTTTTTTTTTTTTTAAATAAAATTTATATACATATATACATATATATATATACATATATAATTTTTTTTTTTTTTCTTTTTTTTTTTTTTTTTTTAAAAAAAAATTAATATTTATTAATTAAAAGTCAAATTCTAAATCTTTTTCTTGTAAGGTAGAAAGAATTTCTCCTGCTAATTGAGAAATTTCCTTATTTATAATATTTTCACTCATCATAGAAATTTCAACTAATTTAGTTTCAAACGGATAAAATAAAGGTTTATTATCTTTTATAACAGAAATTTCATGTAATATTCTCATGGCTCTTTGACATATGGGAGTTAATGTTTGTATATAATATTGACACTTGGCATTTGTAAAAAATGAAAAATCGAATTGCATTAGAGCTTGAGGGTTATTTCCATCTCCTAAAATATATATATTTATATTATTCAAATAATAATTATTATTATTATTAATGGTTGTTAATTATTAATTATTAATTGTTGATAGTTATTAATTGTTATTAATTATTATTAAATTATTAAATTATTAAATTATTAAATGATTATTATTATTATTATTATTATTATTATTATTATTATTATTATTATTATTATTATTATTATTTTAATTTTAAAAAAATTAATTTAAAACTTACTGCAAATTAAAAAGTTAGTAAATTCTACGGGGTATAATGTAAACTTTAACATGGTGGCAATAAATCCAGGATGATTAGCCACTTTTATTTTTAAATCATCTTCAAAACTACAGATATTATATAAATTTAACATCACCATTTCAATTAATGCGACCTCTTCAGGTTCAATATCTAGGGTTAACCCTTCTTGAGGTAAAAGTGTTACGGTATACTTAAAGATATCATACCAATCAATGGTCAACGAAGATAAATGATCTTTATTCTTATCTAGAATACCTAATTTTCCTACAGCTTCCAATGCCGGATAAATATAATAGGAATCATACGAATTCATGATAACATCCTCTAAAATGGTGATTAATGTTTTTGTAAATTCTTCATTTGGTAATTTAACATAGGCACTAACGTTGGAAAAGAAAATAATACCATTTTTTCTATGCTCCAAAATACAGGTTGCCGTTTCAGAATAAAGATTAGGAATGGAGGAAGATCCACTATTCATGGGTGTCACTTCAAAGGTATATGAAATCATATTTTTATTTTGAACGGAACTTTCTTCATTATCGTTAAAAATATTACGATCTTGAAGATAATGAGGATCACACTGTATTTTAAAAGTGGTTAAAATAGCTTGTAATAATCTTTCATCTTCAGCAAAAATTTCTTGGTTTTCTGGTATAAAAGATAAATTTCTAAAAATATTTCCCAAGCATAAACTTCTATTTTTAATTTTTTCTTCTATTTTTAATGTTTTACCATGTATAGTGGGTGTATAAACCTGCTCAAAATCATCCATTTCCATATCATAAAGTTTTGAAAAACTTATAAAATCTTCATCTTCTTCAATTAATTTAAACTTCTTTAAACAATCTTCTAACATATCTACCATTACAGTAATAAGTTCCGGATCATTAGCTAACGAAAAATTTGTATATTGGTCAAAACTTATTATACTTAATGTATTTAATGCATGGACTATTTCTGTATCTAATCCTGATTTTAATTGCATTTGTAGTGAATGTGAAGTAATTAAACCTATATTTTTTATAGATATATAAACAAGTATTAAAAAGATATATAAATAAATAAATAAATAAATAAATAAATAAATAAATAAATAAATAAATAAATAAATAAATAAATAAATAAATAAATAAATAAATAAATAAATGTTATTATCATTATTATTATCATTGTTATTTTAATGAAATCAAAAATATAATATAATAAAAAATTTTTAATTTAGAATGAATGATATTTAATATTTTTCATTTTTCAATTTATATATATATATATATATATATATATTTTACTTTTATTAATTAATTGATTAATTTATTTATTTATTTAATATTTTTAAACAATTATATAAAAATTATTACCTAATTCTTCAACTCCTTTTACTTCAGGATCTGTTACATATTTATCTAAAACATCTAATGTCTCATCTTTTAAATTTTCAGAAAATTTTATTTTTGGTTCATAATTATTAAATTTTGGATTAATTAAATTGTTTATTCCTTCTTTATTAATATTTACAGCTTGTTGTTGAATTGACTTATTATATACAGTTTGTTGTTGAGGTTGTGGTGGTTGTTGTTGTGATAATGGCTTTTGAATGGGTGGAATCATATTATTCATTTGATTTGGATGTATTTGATTCATACCTGTATAATCTTGAGGTTGTGGTTGTGTCTGAGGAGTGAGGGGTTTATTTTGAATTGGTATCTTTTTTTTTTTTTTTTTTTTTTTTTTAAATAAAAATTATAATTAATTAATTAATTAGTGAATAATATAATAATGAATAATTAACAATAAATAATAAATAATAAATAATAATGATAATATTAAAAAAAATATTATTAATTATATATATTATTTTAATATATATATATATTTATCATACTTGAGGTTTGTTAGTATTTTCTTTTGACTCTGGTGGTAGAGTAAAACCATTTAGTATAAATTCATTAAATGGTTGAAATATTGGTAAACAATGAGATCTTAATACATCTCTGATCCTTGGTGGATCTGGAAAAATATGTAATGTTTTTATTATATGATCCCAAATACCATCACCAACGGTCTATTCAAATAATTATATATATAATAAATATTTAATCGAATAAACAAAATAAAACAAAATAAAACAAAATAAAACAAAATAAAATAAAATATAAAAAAAAAAAAAAAAAAAAAAAAAAAATAAAACAAAATAAAAATTCTAATTAATATAAATAATGAAATAAATAGCTTACATCCAATTTTTCAAAACCAACAAATGATAATAAAGAATAAATATCATAATAATCAATATTTTTACCCATAATTTGTAATGGGGTAAAATATTTATATTTTTCTGGAAGAAATCGACGATAGAATAATTCATCAAATTTTTCTCTTGAATCAATCATATATTTTAAAGAATTTAAATCATGCTTTGTTATTTGTCGTCCACTATTTGAATTACTTCTAGATTTATTAGAATTGATGCTATCTTGATTATTATACTGTTTTACTGGTTCATTTTTTATTATTGGTGGTTGTATTTGTGACTTTTTTTTTTTTATATTGATATCCATATCTACACCCATATTTCTGTTATTATTATTATTATTATTATTATTATCACTACTATTATTATTAGTATTAATATTATTATTTAAACTTTTATGTAATTTTGGGATATCATTACTATTATTACTATTTACAATATTACTATTTACAAAAGCATTTTGTATGTAATTATTAATTTCTATTTGTTCTTGATTGGATAATAATCCGTAACATTGTTTAATATAATTTTCAAAAGATGGATCTGGTTGAGCTGTACCTTCCATAACCTTTTTTCTATATTGAATAATTGAATTTGCTAAATTTTGTTGAGTAGGTGTTAATTTTTCACTATTTGATTTATCCATATACATATTTCGTTTATCTATTGTAATAGACATTTTTGGATTTTGATTTGCAATATATTCTTGACCAGACTGCTGTGATTGTGGTTGAGGAATTTGCAAATTAACATTTTGAAAATTAGGGGTTCTCACATTTTCATTATTTCTTGCTGACATATTTTTTTGAGGAAATCCTTGTTGTGCTTGTTCTACCAATGACTGTCCTTGTGATAATGCTTGATTTTGTTGTTGTATTTTCAACATTCTATTATCAATGCCATTTCCATATGGTATATTTTTATTTGATGGTTGAGAACCTTGCATTCTATTTAATCCCATTGAACTATTTATATTTTGATTCATTTTTAACCATTCCTGTGACATAGGTTGGTTTGGAGGATTACCATTCATATTTTGATAGGGAACAGATTCATTAGGCATTCTTTGTAATGAATCAACGTATTTTAGCTTTGAATTTGAATTTATATCCTGGGGTATAGGTAACTGTTGATTTGCTAAATTCATATTTTGAATTTGACTAGCATTAAGACTGGGTTGTTGTTGTTGGTATACTTGTGAATTTAAAAGATTTGAATTTGGCAGCATATTATATGATGCATGAGATGGTTGACCCTTATTATCATAATATAAATTTCTTTGCATTAATAATTCCTGATTATCTTTCAAGGGTGCCATATAATTTTGTTTTTGAGCATTATAATAATACGAATTTGGATTCATTTTTTAATTCTTTGATAAAAATATAGATATAAAATCATAGAAAAAAAAAAAAAAAAAAAAACATTAGTATATACTAAAATAAGAAAAAATTTTACATCAATATATATATAACAAAATTTTCATTCTATTGCTGTTTTTAAAAAAATAATTATTTATACATTAAAGAAAAATTTATTTTAATATCATAATAATATGAATTTTTTATTAATGTTGAATAAAAAATAAAATTCAAATAAAATTAAATTTATTAAAAAATATTAAAACTGTTTTTTTTTTTTTTTTTTTTTTTTTTTTTTTTTTTTTTTTTTGAATATGAGGCTTTAACATATAAATATAAATATATATATATTTATAAATTTTAATGTACGTTTATTATTGTCTTTATTATTTATTATTAATTATAATAGCATTAACATTTATGCTCTCATTATATAAAATTATCACATTTAAATATTTAATACTGTTAATATAAGTCTCATTATATAAAATTATCACATTTAAATATTTAATACTGTTAATATAAGTCACATTCTTTTTATTATTATATATATTATAATAATAATAGAATACTTTAATTTAAATATTATTAATGCTATAAATAATTTTATATCTACTTTAATGAAACCAAATGTATATAAATATATAATTATTGTAGTATTAAAAGTCTCATATATATTAATGATTATGGTTTTTATTGTTATAAATTATTTAAATTTAATTAAATTGTTATTTATAGTATGAAATGAGATCCATTTAATTTAATATAAATTTATTTTTTTGATAAATAAATCATACTTGTTAATTTACCTATATTTCATTTATTAAATAAAATATAAATATATATAAGGGTATTTTTTTTTTTTTTTTTTTTTTGATATTTTATTATATTTTTATTTTGGAATGAATTTCTTTAAGAAAGATTAATTATAATCTTTTGATAAAAATATATTAAATTAAAAAAAGGATAATAATAATAATAATAATAATAAAAAAAGTTTTTAAAAATATTTATTTTTTTTCTAAATGATTATAATTTATCAATATCATTATTACCAAACAACAGTAATAATAATATTGATAGAAGGTATTAGTAATGTATTCTTTTTTTTTTTTTTTTTTTTTTTTTTTTTACTTTTTTATTTTATTATTATTAATAATATTATTAATATTATTTTTTATTATTTTTATTTTAATTTCAATTAATTATATATTTGTGATAAAATTTAATTTTTCATATTTTTTAATTTAAATTTTTTTATTTTAATAATTTTTAAATAACTATTTAATATATTTATAAATATATTTATTATCTATTATTTAAAAAAAATTATTTTAAATATTATTTAATTGTAATAATTATAATAATAATAATAATAAATAATTCACTTTTATATATTTGAATTATCACTATTAAATAATAATGAAAAGTAAATATAAAATATATTTATTTACATAAATATCTTTATAATTTATTTCTCTTATACATAAAAGGAATGATTCAACAATAACTATATACTTTGAAATTTTTATATGTTCAAAAGAAGAAAAAAATTTTTTTTTTTTTTTCATAATTAGAAATATTATTATTATATAAGAAAAAGGAATTTAATTAATTGAAACAGATAGATCATATTATTTCATATATAAAATTATGTAGAAATAGATTATTATTAATTTTTTTTTTCTTTTTTTTTTTTTTTTTTTTAATTTCTTAATTAAAAAGAAATTCTTTTACTATAGAAAGTATTAACATGTTTTTTTTTTTTTTTTGTTATTTATAAAAAAAAAAGGAAAAAAGGAAAAAACATTGATAATATAAACAAAATAAATTTCTATAGAATAAGTAATTTGCTTAAATGCATATAATAATTTAATTAAAGTTTGTTTTGTTTATGACATTTTAAAATTTATTTTTTTTTTACCAAAATAGACTAATATATATATATTAATTATTATAATTAATATATATTAATTGTAGACTAAAAAAAAATATTAATATTTTTTTATTTTAAAAGATAAAACTAAAATAGACGAACATACATATTATTTTTATTTTATATTATAATATACTAATTTAAAAAAAAAAAAAAAAGTATTTTTTTATACTATAATATACTAATTTAAAAAAAAAGTATTTTTTTTTATATTATTCATTTAAATATTAAATAGTAAAAAAAATATATATATATATATAAATTTCTATTTTAAAAATTACATCTATTATGCACTAAAAAATTAAATAGAACATGAGACAAATTTTTATGCAATTAAGTTTTATAATAAAAGTAAAAAAATGTATTAATAAAGCATATGATAAAAATTGATCTTAGAAAATAAATAATAAATAGAATTATATAATAAATGAATAAATAAATAAATTAAAAAAAAAAAAAAAAAAATTAAATAATTATATAAAATAAATAAAATAATTATATATATATGTATATAAATATATATAAATTTATATTTTATAAATTTGCTTTATAAATTTTTATGAATAAACTTTTAATAATTTTGTATATTTGGTATATACTTGTGTACTTTTTTCTGTATATTAATAGAAGATATATAGTATAAAAACCTTATTATATATTTAAAAATATTAATATAAGTTATTATTTTATTATCATAATTAACTTATTTAATTCCTGAATTACTGTAAAAGCATTCGAGAAATTCGGTTGATAACAAGTCACCTCCTTCATCATTCTTAATTGTGTATTATTTTTAGCAACTTCATAATGCATTATTATTTATTCATTAAATTTAAAATTTTCCTTTTCATATATATATATATATATATTATAAATATTAATAAGATAAATAGATAGAGCACTTTTTCCAACATTGGCAAAGGCATTTAATGTTTTTAAACCTCTCATCCCATAAGTAATACAGAGATAGATGAAAAAAAATTATAATAATATATATTGGAATAAATAAATTTATTTATTTTTGAAAAATTTATTAGAAAGGTTAAAGAATGATAATATATATATATATATATTATTATTGTTATTATTATTGTTATTAATTTACACATTCTGTTAAATAACCATTTGCCAACAATAAAAACTATTATTATCATTTGTTCTATTAATCACTTTATTTCTTAATGATTTATTTTAATTCTTATTTTTCACATTTTTTTTTTTTTTTTTTTTTTTTTTTTTTTTTTTTTTTTTTTTTATGTTTTATATTAATAATAAAAATTTACAACAACAATAAAATAAATTAAAATTAAAATTTCATTTCTCTGCTTAGTTTGTTTATATATATATTGAAATATCTGTATAAAATGATAATACATTTGATACTTTTAATTGATATATTTACGATAATGTTTTAAAATTTCCATAATACTTCTTTAAAACTATATCAATAATGCTTTTCATTAATTTCTATTCTGAATAAAAAAAAAAAAAAAAAAAATCTTTTTTTATATTTACATAATTGAATAAGTAATAATAATAAAATAAATCCATAATAGAGATTTGAAATGATATAAAATATTTATTACACAAAATAAAACAAAACAAAAACAAAAATAAAAAAAAAAAATTATATTATATATATTATATATATTATATTAATAATGATAACCAAAATTGTTTATTTTAAAATGACTTGCTTTGTTTTTGTGCTATATATAAGTGTTATGACTGAAAATGATATGTGAATATTTATATTTTGGAAAAAAAAAAATATTATTAACAATCATGCTTTGGTAAAATATATGTAGTTTAAAAGAAAGAATTTGTATTGCTTAACATAGAAGAATTCATTTTAAGTATCCATCATACATATTTCTCATGGATGAATTTGCATACAATGAACTGTAGTTATATAAATTTATATTTATTTTTATAAGGTTGAGGAATTTCAGTATCACTTTGTTCCTTTTAATTTCCTTCATTACCCAACTATTGTTACTATTATATTGACGTATAGAATTAAATTATTTTTAAAACTATTAAGAAATTTTAGCATCGACCAATTGTATTATTGATTGATTTGTTATTTTCATTTTCATTTTTTTTTTTTTTTTTTTTTCTCTTAATTTTTTGAAGATGATGGATTATTACAAGGAAGAAATTGATTTTTATAATTGATATTTTCTTTTCTTATCCAGATGATAAATTTAAAGTAGTAGTAGTCAATACATCAGAATCTATGGTAGTTTTGAGGATAAAATTATTGGATTTTCATAATTATTATCATTTATTTCACTGGTTCAGGATTGATTCATATATTTTAAGTCATTTTACTTAAATTATTATATTTTCTTTTCCCTATAATTTCATTTGATAAGTAGCTTTTGAATTTCTGTATTCATTAAAGTTTTATTTGAATATTAAGATTTTTTATATTCTTTAATTTGAACATCACCGGAATGAATGTCTTCTGGCTTTTTTAGTTGATTTAAAATAACAAACCTTTTTGAAGGTATTTCTATAAAAGTTAACAGATTTTCTTCTTCGGAGTATAACAATTGTTTCAATGCCTGGAATTGAAATTTTGTTTCTTTTATCATCAATCTTATTTAATTGAATTTGTGTAATAAATGGTATTTCAAATGGCAACGCTAAACTGAGGAATGAATGACGATTATGATCTTTTTAATAAAAATTTTAATTGATTTTTATGGATTATACTTTCATTCAAAATGTCATCTAAATAAAAATTATTTCTTTAGGGAAATTTAATTTCTTTCATTTTTTTTATTTATATATTTTAAGCAAGTTTATTTTCATCATTATTAGTAAGCGTCTCTTTAATTTTTTTTTTTTTTTTCATTTATATTAAAGTTCATATTTTCTTCATTAATTTTTCCCTTTACATTTGTATTATTTTTCATTTTTTTTTTTTTTTTTTTTTGATTTCTTCTTTGTTAATATGAATATCAATATTTACAGCTTTCTCTTTAACTTTTTCTTTTACATTAGTATCCACTTTCTCTTTTCCTTCTTCTTCCTCTTTAACCTCTACTTCTTCTACATTAATATAACTGAAAATAAATAAAAAATTTACCTTAAAAACTATTTAACTAAATAGATTTAACTAAAATGATATGAAATATAAATATAAAATAAAAAATACAATGATATATATTTTTATCATTTTCATTTTTTTTTTTTTTTTTTATTTATCTTTATTTAATAGTAATATAATTTTTGAATATATAGAATTATATATATTATATATATATATTTCATATTTTGAAAAATTCTATTTAAATTTATTTTAACAGAAATGATGTTAATTATGACGTTTTAATGTATTATTATAATTATTATTATTATTATTATTATTTATAATATTGTATTGTATTTATTGTATATACATTTTGCTTGCATATTTATGTATATTTATATTTTATAGAATATAATTTATAAAAATTTATTAAATTTAATTATGGAAAAATATAGAAGTTTGTTTGATTTATTATTGTTATTGGTGTTGTTATTTAATTATATTAGTTTTCTTTTCAATAAAAAAATATAATAATTCATATATTTTATTTTTGATTTTTTTTTTTTTTTTTTTTTTTTTTTTTTTTTTTTTTTTTTTTTTTTAATTTATATATATAAATATAAATTTCATATTTAAGTATTAATTTAAAAATAATAAGTATTTGAATATATTCAAAATTAAATATATATATATTAATTTTTTATTTATTTCTTTGTTTTAATTTTTTCATTAGAATGTACTCCATGTCCAGTCATTTGGAACTGACATAAGCGTTGCAGGTGCTAGATCTAATTATTAAATAATTATAAAAATTATATCAATTAATTTATTATTCTTTTAAAAAATTATTAATATTAATATAAATTAGTTTATAATTATTATTATTGTTATCATTATTTTTATTTTTTTTTTTTTTGTTTAATGCAATAAAATTAACCTGGAACAGGTGATGGATTATTTATTGAAATATTTTCAGAATTTTGATTATAATAATTATTAGTTTCTAATAAAAAAGATATTTTCATTATATACATTTAGAATGTGATTCTAAATTATCTAGAATTATAGAGATTAAAGTTAATAATTATATTACCTCCATGTATCCCTGGGGTTGTATTACTTCTTGTTGCTCTATACCTTGAGGGTGTTGAATTATTTATTTTCATTTTTATTTTATTTTCTCTTTCATCAATACATTTTCTACATATTCTAGATTCAATGCCTATAAAAATATATAAAATGTGATATATAAAATGATAAATTATTATTACAATTATTATTTTAAAAGGTTTATAATGATATATTTAAATTAATATTTGCCTTTTGGATTAAATCTACAGTCTTGGTCTAATCTAGCGGTAAAATTTGTACATTGGCCACAGAATATATCGCCACATCTTTACATATATTTTATAAAGCAGTTATATTAAGTATATTATATTTTTTCAAATTAATATAATATTATTACTTTCTATTTTAATTGAATATAAATATTTTACCTTCTGCAATGATGTCTACGGTTAATAAGAGTAAAAAGCCTATTACAATCAGCACAGCTTGATACTTCAGAATCAGGCTATAATTATTATAATTTTATTATTATTTTATAATTGCCCATTTCAGTGATATTTAAAATAAATATACAAATTAAAGAAATTTCATTTCATTGTAATAACATATAATTTTTTTTATTAAATTATAGTTAATATCAATAAAATATATAAATGCAATAATAATTCATAAATATATTAAGTAAAAATGTAATATATTCGTACATATCACATTATTTTTTATTTTTATTTTTTTTTTTTTAAATATGTATATATATATTATTAATAGTATTATTATTATTTTATATATTTAATAATGGTACTTATTGGTACTATTTTTACCTTCCAGTGATTTTTAGAAGGTGGTCCGGTTACAAATGATGAAGGCGTTTGTAAGAAAAAAACTTCATCTGAAATTTCTTTTGGTTGCATATAATTATATTGTTGATTTTGATATGAATTTTCATTCGTTTCATAAGCTGTTTTTGTTGAAGAGGAGGAATTAGAACGAAATTCTGGACCAATACTTGGATGAGCTGGCCTCTTTTTTCTTAATTCTTCGTAAATATTCATTTTGTTTTAAATTATATTATTAAAATTTCTATATTAAATAATATATATATATTTTTTTAAAAGAAAAAATCGCTTTCTTAAATACTTTTTTTTTAAGAATAAAATAATGAAATTGAAGAATATATAATAGTATTTTATGTTATCTTATTAAACTATAATTAAAAAATATATAATAATTATTTGTAGTAATGAATTATAATACTATTACTTTTAAAATTTTAAATTAAATATTTAAAAATATATATTATTAATAAGTATTTAATTTTAAATAACTATTTTAATAAAAAATAAATAATTATAAAAAAAAAGGTGTAAATTTAAATTTACTTAGAATAACATTATTTTATTTAATACTTTTAAGCAATAGGTTTTTTCTTTCTTTTTTTTTTGACTTCAAAGCTTTATTATTATTATTATTATTGTATATATTAATTGAAATAAAGTTTCTCTTTTTCTCTTTTTTTTCTTTCTTTTTCTATTTTATATAAGAATTTATTATATATATATATATATTATAATTTTTTAAAATTTAATTCATTTACCGCTCATTATTATTTATAAAATTAAAAAAAGAAATAAAAAAAGAAATATGAAAAACGTTCTTTACATTAATTGTTACTTTTTGTTTTATTTTCTTTTGTTTTTGTAAAAATATTTTATTATTTTTAAATTTTTGTTTTTTATCTAATTTAGTTACAAAAGGATAAATTCAATTAAATATTTTGTTTTAACAATAATAACACTACAAATAATACAAAAAAAAAAGTTGTTTAAAAAAAAAAAAGTTGTGTATTTAATTTAAATTGGTAAATTTAAATAATATTTATACATTAAGTAAATTAATTAAAAATTAATTAATCTAATTATTATATGAATATAAAAAATTATAATAATGTATATTATGTAGTAATTAAAACTTTTGTAATATACATTGTAATAAATTTATAATCCTATATTAATAAATTACTTTTTTTATATAATATACTATTTTCACAATGTACATAAAATTTTCTAAATAATTTTATTTTATTATTTAAAATATATTTTTAACTATTCTAAAAAGGTTAATGACATTTTTATTTTTAAAAATTAAACCTAATATTATAATATGATAATAATAATACAAAAATTAAAAAAATAATACTAGTAATAATATTAAAAAAATATTAGAAAAAATATTGGTAACGATATTAAAGAATATTAGAACAAATTTTAAGTAATATTTATGCTAATAAATTAAAAATTAAAAGGAATTAAAAGAATATCTTAACTATGAAATAAGTATGTACATATTAAAAAATGAACTATTATAAATATTATACAAATTTGTAAATGAAAAAATTTTATACCTAAATATTTAATAATTACATATATATATTAAAAAAATAATAATCCTATTTTTAAAATTTTTTTTGTGTTACAGATATTATGCTATAAGTTCTTACTCTAAAATTAAAGAAACAAAATATTTATAATAATTATTATTATTAAGACACTTTTTTATGTTTAATTAAAGATATTATAACATTCAATTATTATTATTATTGTTATTATTAAATTTCATATATATTATATAATTATGATAAAAAAGTAATAATTTTTTTTTTAAATTTTTATTTTTACACTCTATATTTATTCAATGTTCTACAAAATATTTTTATAATATTTTCTATCAATATTTTAATATTTAATAATATTTAATAAAATATATATACTTCTATAAACTTTGTTATTTATTTAAACTAAAATTTATTAACATTATATTTATTTTTCATGCATTTAAATGATATATTATAAATAATAAGATGCCTATAACTATATTTTTCCATAATGTCATATTATTTTTTAACTTTAATTCGATGAGTTTTATATAATTTGTTGTTGGTATTATTTGATTTATTTTAGGATAGACCTTAACATTCTTATTATCTATATAATAAAGTTAATCATAATTAATATATTTTAATTATTATTAATTATAATTCAATATATAAATAATGAATTTATTAAAAATAAAATCTTTATACTTCTTAAGATATTATTAAACCATTTAAATGAGCCATAAGAATGTGTCATGATATAATAGGCTTTGTTTTTATATATTGAATCTTGTTTATTACTATAATTATCAAATTTATTAATTAGAGAATTTCTAATATCATGTTTATGATCTATTATAGTAAAATATATATATATATATATTTATATTAGAATATTTTTTGATAATTATTCATTAATTATTATTTTATTTTTATTTTTATTTTTATTTATTTAAAAATAAAAAAATAAAATACTTTCTGTTTTAGGAGTATTTTCTAATGATGATGTTAATTTACAATTTTCATATTTTATCCTATTATTTATTGCAAGGTTGTTTAAACCATAAATACATACTATATTTATAATGATTACCAAGAAAAATAATAAATTTTTAATTTTTGCCATTTTGTATTAAATATATTTTTATGTACTGATATTGAAAATTTATTTTGTATAGAAATTTACTATATAATATATATAATATAAATATTTTTTATTTTAATTTTTTTTTTTTTTTTTTTATTTTAAAAAAAATATAAGTCAAAATGATATTATATATATATTTGAAATTTAAATTTAATATTAATATTAATTAATATATAATGATATGACTATCTTTATAATAATAGAGTATTAATAATGATTTTAGTCATAATCAATTTTACTTCTAAAAAGTTCCCCTTTCCCTTCAAAATATTATTAAATAAATTTTATACATTATATATGCATTATAATGTTAACATTTTATCACTTATCATTATGTTTTAATGCCTTACTAATTAATGTCAAATTTTTATATTTACCAAAAATAATGTTCAATAAAATTCGTGTAATTGGTTAATTAAAAATTATTAATAAGTAATATGATTTAATTTTAATATATTAATATAATTATAAGAAAAAAAATTTTTTTTTTTTCTATTTATAGTATTTATAGTTTAGGAAAACATATTTAGTTGTTAATAAAAAAAAATAATGAAAAAATAATGAAAAAATAAAGATTTTTTTTTTTTTTTTTTTTTTTTTTTTTTAAATTAAATGGTTATAATTATAATAAAATATTAAATAATTTAATATTAAAATATTTAATTATTATTTATGAATTGGTATATTATTTCTTGTGATTTATCATTATTAGATTGATAAATAATATCAATGTTTCATAATAGATGAATAAAAATAAAAGTCATAAATTCATTAACGTATCAAACATAAATTATAAAAGATTTAAATATGATTCTTAAGTAATTAAATTCATGACTCGAAGGACTTAATGTTTCTATAACAATGAACTGAACCATTCGGGTTCTACCTACACTTAACATACATAAGGTTTCTGAATCGACTACCTCCTGAATTTATATGGAATGATTTTCATCCTCTCAGGATGGTTTTCCATATAAATGAAGTTGGTGTTTGAGCCATTGTAAGTATTCCTGTTGCTCGACTATATAATTACAATTATAGAGAGCAATTGATCTATGAGAGGATTAATGTAGTTGTTCCTCATTTAATGATAATTCAAGAGATCAATGAAATGAAGTTCGTCCTATAAAGAAAGTGTATAGGGAATGTCCTTCATATTAGTTTTACTTAGAGAGAGATCCACGAAGAAACCGTATAAAAAATAATCAAATGAGAGTTTGATATGTTTAAGGGAGAGATTGGCGGTCTTATTGCTCCCCCTTTTCGTTATTCCCAGTTTAAAAAAAAATAATTAATTAAGCAAATATATATATAATGATAATAATTTATTTTGTTTTCAGTATCACTAAAATTGTATATATAATATTTTTATATCTTTTCTTTTTTATTATCATTAAAATTGAATTTTTATTTTTTTTTTTTTTTATATCTTCTTGTTTTAAATATGATTAAGTTTTTTAAATCTTTTTGTTTTAAATAGAATTAGCATTGTAAATAAGATTATAATAAAATATATTTAAAATGAAAGCATAAATTTTACTATAAAGTTTAATAAATAGTAAAAAATATTAAAAATTAATAATTTTATTAATGAATAAATATTATAATTATTTTTTAATTTATTTTTTTTTTTATTATATTTTTTTTTGATATTTTATAGAGTTTAAATATTTAAATATTGAATATTTCATGAAATTTATAATTTTAAGTATTTATAAAAATATAAATTTTTTTTTAATTATTATTAAACGTTTAAAAAAATTTATAAATATTTATATTAGAAATTGAAAAATGTTTAATTAAAATTTTAATATTATTTACTAAAATTCCTTGTTTAAAAATAAATATTAAAAATATTTTAAAACTTTGATTTATTAATTATTACTTATATTACTATTTTTTTGTTATTTTATAATGACGATGAAACATTTGAATTTCAAATCTATTAATTAATTACATATATGTTTTCAAAATGATTTTAAATATTATAAATCCAATATTATCATTATTGAAATATTTATTATTTATGATATTGTTATTTATTAATTAAATAATATCAAGAATATTCATTATATATGAAAATAATATTAATTTGAGTTAGTATTTAAAATCGTTGAATAACTAACTAACTAACTAACTAACTAAATAAATAAATAAATAAATAAATAGATAAATAAATAAATAAATAAATAAATAACTAGATAAATAAATAAATAAATAACTAGATAAATAAATAAATAAATAACTAGATAAATAAATAAATAAATAACTAGATAAATAAATAAATAAATAACTAAATAAATAACTAGATAAATAACTAACTAACTAAATAAATATTTTATAAATTAATATATAAATTTATTCATTATTCAAAAAATTAATATTTGAATTAAAAATATATTAAGATTTAAGGAAAAATCTATATAGTATATAATTAAAAAAGATTGTAATTTTTATTAAATAATTCAAAATAACACTACATTCTATTAAATATTGCAAAAAATTATATTTATTAATACTTTTTTATTTTTATTTTTATTTTATTTTTTTTTATTATAGTATACCTCATATTTTGAAATATTATTGATTATTTATTATTAAAATTTTATATAAATAATTATTAGCATAGACATTAACATTAAAAGGGATTAATAAATAGTAATTCTTTTTTTTAATAATTAATTATATATTTATTTATTTATTAATAATAATTAATTCAAGATTAATTTAATTTCCACAATAATGTTTAAAAGAAAAATTTTATATTAATAGTTAAATAAATATATATTATTTTTTTTTTACTATTTATTTTTTTAAAAAAAAGAAAACTTTTAAAAAAATTTCTATATCATTATATGATATAATATATTTGGATATATTTAAACATTAAATATTATATTATTTAATGTATAAAATTATATGTGAGCATTACAAATTAAAAATAATTAAAAATAAATTAAAAAGGATTTATATTAACAATAATTTTTATGTACAATAAAAAAAGTTAATTTGTTTCTATTAATTTTTTATTTTATTAGTTTGTTTACTAATATATTATATATATTATACTTTTATAAATTTTATATAATTATATGAATATAGATGAATATATTCTGTATTAATACATAATCATATCCATAATTATTAATAAGGAATAAATACTATATTTAATCTATCCTCTCTTTACTTATATAAACTTTATATATTATAAAATAAAAAGAGGGAGAGTTTACATCTGAGGAATAATTTATAAATGTACTATATTACAATATATGAGTACAATATATTAATTAAAAATAGAAATTTTAAAAAAAGAATTAGAAAATTAGATGAGTTCATTTGTGTAACAATTGACATTTTCTGAAATTCAAAAACCGAGGCAATTTTTTGTTAATAATATTTTTTTTGTTATTTTTTATTTTAATTATAGTATTCTATCAATATTTATATTGCTTTAATATACATCAATATATTATATAATATATATAAGTAATGATAGTTCTATGTAGAATAATCTATGTACAAAAAAAAATTTTTTTTTTATTTAAAATTATATATTAATTCATTTATTAAATATTGCTTATTTATATAATAATGAGTTTTGAAATAAAGCATAAATAAATAAATAAATAAATAAATAAATAAATAAATAAATAAATAAATAAATAAATAAATAAATAAATAAATAAATAAATAAATAAATAAATAAATAAATAAATAAATAAATAAATAAATAAATAAATAAATAAATAAATAAATAAATAAATAAATAAATAAATAAATAAATAAATAAATAAATAAATAAATAAATAAATAAATAAATAAATAAATAAATAAAATTTATTAATTTAATACTTAACAGAAAAAATTGATAAATAAAATTATTAATAAATAATATATAATAAATTAGAATTTTTTTTTTTTTAGTGTAATTATAAAATTTTTTTTTTTATTTAAAAAAATTTTTTCTTCGCATTTTTTTTTTTTATCAATTATAAAATATTTATAAAATAATATTTTATAAAAGTATAGATTTTATAGAGTAAATAAAATTTCTTGAATAAATATTTGATAATAAAACTGAAAGATTATTTTTTTTCTTTATTTATAAGACTTTTTTTAGATATAAATAATAAAATAAAGAAATAAAATAATAAAAGAAATAAAATAATAAAAGAAATAAAAAATAAAAGAAAAAAATTTTGAATTTGTTTATATTTTCAATTTCAATATACATAATCTATTCGACTTTTATTATCCTTTGTTTCTTTTTATGAATATATACTATTAAATAAAATATATATAAAATAAATAGATATAAAAACCAATAAACATATATTTATTATAGAAATTCGTAATAAGTAATTATCAAAGAATAAAATAAAACAAAATGTTGAAATTATCTAAAGCTTTGTTATTGGTAATATCATCGTTATCAGTTGTAAATTCACAAGTAGGTGGTGCCGGAAACGGAGTTGGTGGTGTAAATGGAGCCAATCCGGGTGGTGTAAATGGAGCTAATACAGGTGCTGCTACAGGTGTAGGTGCCAATAGAGCCGGACCTGTTGCTGCACCCGGAGGAACAACTGGTGCTACAAATGGTGCTACAACTGGACTGGGCGCTGCAAATAATGCTTGTTCAAAGATTACTGGTTCAACTGAATGTCCTGATTTTGCAAATATCTTTGCAAGTGTACAACAAGCCGAATTTGATAGCTTAGTTAAAACAAGATACAATACATTAAAAAGTTCATTAAAAGGCACAATAGGCACAACTTGTGCTACTTATGATTCAGCATTTTCAAACAATGTTAGATATTTAAAGTCATATGCTTGTTCATTAGTTATTGAGGAACAAGGTTGTGGTAGTCAAAGTACAAAGCTTTGTAGACGTATTTGCACTGATTTATCTAATTCAATATCAGGAATAGGTTGTATTAATGAAAATACTAAAACTGAAATAGATACGAAATGTAATCAAATCAGTTCAATCACGACAAGTTGTATTGATTCTGATAAAGTTGAAGTTTCAAGTTGTGGTATGTATATTTAATTAAATAAATAAATTATATAAAAGTACTAAATAACAAATAATTAAAAAAATAAATAATAAATAAATAATAAATAAATAATAAATAATAAATAAATAATAAATAAATAATAAATAAATAATAAATAAATAATAAATAATTAATAAAAAATAAATAAATAATGAATAAATAATAAATAATAAATAATAAATAATAAATAATAAATAATAAATAATAAATAATAAATAATAAATAATAAATAATAAATAATAAATAATAAATAATAAATATAAATAATAAATATTAAATAATAAATAGTAAATATTAAATAGTAAATATTAAATAATATAAAAAAATAATAAATAATAAATAATAAATAATAAATAATAAATAATAAATAATAAATAGTAAATAATAAATAATAATACATTAAAATAAATAAATAAAATATTAATATATTTCAATTATATATATATTTATATAATTATTTTAAAAAAATAAAAAAAAAACTAAATATTCTAAATTTACATATATATATAAAATGCTTTTAATGGAAAATGAATTGTTTAACATTAATAAATACATAAATTTTAAATAAAAAACAAAATAAATCAAAATTTATTGAATAAATTAAATGAATATTTAAATATATATATAAAATTTTATAAAAAACAATCACATTAAAATGTGTATTTTTTTTAATGGAAAAAAACAACATTTAAAATTCAATCGAAAAATGAATTCAACAAAAGGTATGGAGAATCAAACAGGTAAAACAGCTTATTGTGGTTCTCATCCATCAGATAAATGCTGTACTGGGGGCGCAGCTAATATTGCTAGTCCAACAAAAAGTCTTCCAGTTACAACTTCGAAAAGTATAACTCCTACAACTCAAGCGGCTGAATCTAAAAATGAAACTAAAAATGAAACTAAAAATTCATCAGAGAAAAAAGAAAAGAAAGGCGGATTCTTTTCAAGTATAACTTTCTATATTTTGATTGGTATTTTTGTAGCAGTTATTGGTATTTTAGCTTTCTTCTATTATTTAGGTGCTAAAGATGAAAAGGAGGAAAAAATGAGAAATTTGGAAAGTGGAAATGATGGTGATATTAACCAAAATAATAATTATGGTACTCAAACAGTAGAAGTAAATAAAACTCAGAACATTAATACTAATATAGATATTAATAATAATTATAATGAAAAATCACCATTTATTGAAAATTCTACTTCAAATAATGATCCATTTGCTGATAGTCATAGAGTTGATCCAGTCCACCCATATAATACAGATTATAATGAAAGTGAATTCAGTAATGACTATAAGAATTTTAATGATCTTCAAAATAATGTTAGTTATCAAAATCCATCCATGGTGGCAGCCCCAGTTGAAAATCCATTCGATGCTCCTGATGCTGTCATCCCAGAAAGTTCTGAGACTAAACTTAATAAGAATATGCAAGAACTTAGTAAGAACTTCCCAGCTGATGATATGCCAGTCCCTTCAGTTGTAAAGATGACTTCAATTGAAACTCCACAACAAGGTAATACCAATAGTGATGATGGCGCTAAGGTTAATGATAATGATGATGATATATTAAAACCATCAATGGTTAGACTAACAAATATTGAAACTCCAGTTCCAACCAATACTATACCATCTGAAAAAGATATAAATATTGGTGATGATATATTGAAGCCATCGATGGTTACTTTAACTGAAATTCAAACCCCACAAGAATCAAGTATTAATAATGATCTTGATAAGGAAGATGATACCGTAGGACCAAAGAAAGCAGTAGTTAATATGATTGATCTTAAAACACCAGATTCTAATAAAGCATTAAATGCTGGCAATCTTTTAGCTCCATCTATAATGATTACTAATACAGATGGTAAAACCACTGATGCTAATCAATCACAAGCTGATGAAGACGATCAAGAAGAATATTCAGAAATGCCAGAACCTAGACCATTCCGTTGTATTCATGCCTATGAACCACAAATTGATGATGAATTACGTTTAGATCTTGAAAATGACATAGATGTCTTATATGAATATGATGATGGATGGTGTTGGGCCATAAATAAGACTACTGGTGAACAAGGTGCTTGTCCAATGTTATGTCTTAAACCAATTCAAGAAATTTCTGGAAAAATTGGATGGGATAAGGATGTGGATGTAAAGAATGTTCCAGGCAGAAGAGAGTCTATGTTATCTAATTCATTTGATCCTAGTCGTTATAGTTTAACTAAAGTTAAATAATACAATTGGTAATAAATATTAAATATTATTAATAATATATATTATCAAAAATAGTAATAATATATTTTATTTACAAAAATGAAAAAAAAAAAAAAATAAATAAAAATAAAAATAAAAAAAAATAAAAAAAAAAAAAAAAGACAAAAAATAAGCAAAATAAAAATAATTGAACAAAAAGCAAAAAAAAAAAAAAAAAAAAAAAAAAAACAGAATTAATCAATAAAATTAAAGATAATATTAATAATAATAATTTTTTTTTATAATTTTTAAAAACTTGCATATAATTAAATAAAAAAAAATATAAAATAAATAAATAATTCAATGTATAACAAAAAAAAATTAATTTTTTTTTTTTTTTTTTTAATATTACCGTAATAATCATTTTAATCATTATATGATAAAAAAAAAATAATATTAATTAGAAAATATTAATAATTAAAACAAATATAATAATATTATTATTATAATAATAAGTAATAAAAAAATAAAAAAGCATCAAATAAATATATAATTTTTTTTATTAATTTTTTATTTTATTTTTTTTTATTATTAATTATTATTTTATATTTTTATTTATTTTTTTTTTTTTTATTTTTTTTTTTAAATATTATATAGTTATTGTTTAATATAATTTAATATTAATATTAATTTAAAAAACTTTTTTTTTAATATTATTAAATGTGTCACTATTAAAAATTGATATATATATATATTTATTTTATGTTTTATTTTTTAATTTAATTTATTTTTTTTTTAAATGTATTATATATGAAGTTGATTATTTAAATAATTTTTTTGAAAAGTTTATTTTCAACAAAGATAAATAAGAGAATTATTTTTATTTATTTATATTTATGTTTATCTATTTGTTTATTTTGTTTATTTACTTAAATTGATGAAAATTATAATAATATTGAAAAAAAAAGAGATCAACTAATAAATACAATGATAAAATTTATACGTATTATATTTATATAATATCATAAGTCATTTGATTTTTTAAGGATTCATTATTGCCATAACTATTAAAATCGGATAAGGCCTTAGTTTTCATCTTGGCTGATAATAAAGTATGCTCAATCACACCAATTCTAAGATTCATTTGCTTTATTTCATTCTAAATCATAGTAATAATAATAAAAATAATAATAAAAATTAAAAATTAAAAATTAAAATTAAAAAATAAATATAAAAAATAAAAAGAATTAAATTAAAATTTTTTATAGAAAGTAAGTAAAGAAAAAATCATTAAATTATTATTTTTAGATTTTTTTTTTTTTTATATTTATTATTATTTTATTTTATTTTATTTTATCTTATTTTTTAATTTTTTTTTTTTTTCTTTTTTTATTATATATATATTTATTTATTTATTTATTTTAATTATTATATATATATATTTTACCTTTAAACGTGAATTTGATTGTTTTATTTCTGCCAATGGTTTGGAATCGGTCATACCATTACCAAATTCGTCAATCATTAACTTTATTATTATCATTATCATCATCATTATTATTATTAAATGTTAATTAAATAAAGTATATACAAAATTCATATTCATAAAAATTATAAATATTAATTTTTAAATATTTGTAAAAATTTTTTTATAATATTAAAAAAAATTTTCTTTTTTTAATATTTATCAAATTATTTAAATAGAATTGAATTTACTTTAACATTATCTAAATCCTCTGATATTTGTGATAATTGATTAGTTAAATCATTAACATTAGCCGATGAATTCATATATTTTTGCTTTAATATAGATAATTGGTCTTGAATTTCTCTGTTTTCTTCAATCTTATGTATAAATTAAAGTGTATATTAAATAATATGTATAATTTAAATATATATCAGATTTATTAATTATCGTCTTATTATTCTTATTTTAGTAAGGTATTTTATATAATATATATATATATATATATTTACTTGTGATTCAAATTGTGTATTTATATAAGCTTCTCTACTTGATATTTTTTCTAAAGTTTTTTCAATTTCTTTATGTAATCTTTCTAATTTTGATTTCGTATCTACTAATGAAGAAGTAATTTTCTATATGGACATGAATAAGTTCAAAATTCATTTTTATTTTTATTTTTTATATTTAAAAATACATTTATAATATTATACATATATATATTTATTAATTTGAAAATTATATATTAATAATATTTAAAATAATAATAAAAATAATACAATGGATTAGACAAAAAAGTGAAAAAAAAATTGCTTACATTATTGTGAATATTAATTTGATCTAAGTGAACTCTCCAATCTTTATTGTCATTTGTAATATGTATTTTAAGTAAAGGTGCAGCTTTTTCAACTTCTAATTTCCATTGTGTTGGATCCACTGTTGGGTTTGTTGATACGGCAGGTCTATTATTAAATAAATTAGAATAAAGAAGAAATATATTATGTTTATATATTAATATTTTAATTATGATAAGTATCATATTTATTAATTAAATATTATATATCAATACAATAAATTAGTTATAATGATTTTTTTTTTTTTAATAACCATATTTTTGAATTATGTAAATTAAATTAAAAAGTATATGTAAATATATATATATGTTTTTTTTTTTTTTTTTTTTGTTATTTACTTTATAGGTTCTTCTTCGGGAACTTGAGATTGATTATTAAATGGTAAATTATCTATAAACATTTCATCTTCATTTTCAACCTCATCGGATATAACTTCTTCTATTGAATCAGTTGTGACCTCTGCGTCTTCATCCACTTCTGCTTCTTCTAGATTACTAGTTTATATATAAATATTTATGTGTGTACATTTAGTTATTTTTAATGAATTGATACATATATAAATATATATATATATTTATAATGTATATTTTAGTATATATTTAATGAGATAAAAATATCAAAAAAAAAAAAAAAATTTTTTTTGTATATAATTTTTAATGATATAAATAATATATCATTAAACTAATAGAAAATATGGAATATTTATATATATATATATATAAATATACATATATTATTTAATGATATTTTACTCATTTGAAAGATGAACAGGTTTTTGGTATACAAATTTTTTAGCTTCTAATGCTTTATCCGCTAATGTTACTAATAAATAAATAATTGCATCTCCGTATCCTTGTTTAATCTTATTTGGCCCATAATCAAATGGAATATTAGTTTCTTTTATTGCATTTACTATTGAAATGAATTATATATACACATTTATATATAATATAATAAAAAAAATATATATATATATAATTTTTAATAACTATATATATACATATATAATAATAATTAATAATAAAAACAATAACAACTACAATAAAAGTAATAACAATAAATTCAAAAGGTAATATATATTTAAATCGTTATATCATTATTTTTACAAATATTTGTTGAAACAGCATTTGGATCATCAAATTGTCCAGGTCTTTCAAATTTAATATTCATTAATTTTAATAACCATGTAAATAAGGAGGTAAAATAATAAAATTGTTCATTTGGATTTGTATTTTGTTGTGTGAAGTAATATGGCGTTAAAGGTTTTAAATTCCTGAAAAAAAAAAAGGCATATTATATATTTGCATATATAATACATCATTAAAAGTGAATATCAATATATTTTATAAAATAAATATATTTTGAAATAATATTTGTAAAATTCAATTTTTAAATGATAATGGCAACAGTAATAATCAGAAAAATAAATAAATAAATAAATAAATAATAGGTACAATAATAATCATGATGATGTAAATAAAATATTACTATTAATTAAGAAATTTATATTATTATTTGTTTTATAATTTTTTATCTATTATACTATTTATAAAATCAATTTTTATTTTTATTTTTTACTTTTTTTTTTATTTTTTTTTTTTTTTTTTTTTTTTTTTTTTTTTTTTTTTTTTTTTTTTTTTTACATTGGTTTACAAAAATTGGGTTGGTATTTTAAAAGTTTTAATCGATCCAATACATCATCCATAACATAATATGGAGTGTTATTCTGCATTATAGTATTTGAACTAATTTTTTTTTTTTTATAAATTTTTTTTATAATTTTTTTTTTTTTAAAAAAAATATTAATGTGAAAAATAGAGAATTATAAAATAATTAACATATAATATATATATGTAAATAGAGATAAGTATTTTAAATCTATTATAAATCTTCATTATATAAAAAATTATATATTTTAATAAAAAAAAAAAAAAATTATTATTATTATTGTTTATATAATTTAAGCTCCGTCATCTATAGAAAAAAAAAAATTAAAAATTAAATATTTAATATTTATAACATTTGATGGTAATTATTAAAGAAATTTCTTGTGTAATGTAAAAATATTTTAAGTTGATAAAAGATATTAATATGGAAATAAATAAATAAATAAATAAATAAATAAATAAATAAATAAATAAATAAATAAATAAATATATATATAAATAAATATATAAATAAATATATAAATAAATATATAAATAAATATATAAAATAAATAAATAAATAAATAAAAATAACTAAATAAATATTCAATTAGTTTTAACATACATTAAACAATTAAACATACATATATAATCCAATATAAAATAAAAATAAAAATAAAATTTTTATTAAACGAGATTAATTATTTATTTATTTTATCCATTCATTATAAATTTAAATTTATTTATATAACTCTCTCTAGGTGTTACTAATAGTTGTTAATAAAAGAAAATAATTAAAAAAAAAAAAAATATATATATATATATATATATATATATGAATAATACAAAAGTATAAAATTAAATTAAATAAGATATATCTATATTAAATAAATACGTTTTGTCATTTTTAATATGATAAATTTTATTTTTAATATTTTATTTTTATTATATGATATGATATGATATTTATTATATTTTTATATTAAATAAATGTTATATTAACTTGATTAATTGTATTCTTTATTCTTTTTTATTTTTATTTTTATTTTATTTTTATTGAAAAATGATTATTTTCTATCTCTATCATCATAGTCTTTTGAATGAGAATGTGAGTGACGTAACATTCTTATAGATTTTCTTTGTGATTCGTATAAATCATCTAAAAGCCTTCTTGAAGCCTTTTTAATATGCATGAAGTTACAGAAACCACCTCTTTGACATTCACCTTTTTCATTTTGACGACAACAAGCTTTGATTTTTTGTTATTTATTTATTTATTTATTTATTTATTTATTATAATTATTATATTATATTATTTTATTTTATTTTTATGAAAAATTTTATAAAAAATAACAGTTTAAGTATTAACAATGAAATATATTTATAATAATAATAATAATAATAATAATAATAATAATAATAATAATAATAATAATAGTTATCTTTTGTATCTATTTTTTAAAAAATTAAAATATATAT
>JACVTC010000114.1:457500-472500 GCA_016946835.1 Neocallimastix lanati (nom. inval.) | reverse complement strand
ATTTGTTACAGAATTGAAAAAACGAAGTAAATTAAAAAAAGAAATGCAAAATAAAAAGGAAAAGGAATAAAATAAATTGTAAAATTAAAACATAAATTAAAATAAACCAACAACAATAATAAATAAATAAATAAACAATTTTAATAGAAATAAAAAATGATTAAGCTATTGAAAGTTAACAAGAAATAAATGAATAAATATAATAATAATAATAATATATATATGAATTTAATATATGTAATTCACAGAAAGAGGACACTTCTTTTTTTTTTTCTTTTCTTCAAATTATTGTAATATTTTAATAAATAATAATAATACAAAAGAAATATTGATGTTATATAAAAGGTTCTTCTATTTATTAAATTATTATTTTTCTATCCTTTATTTTTTTTTTTTTTTTTTAAATAAAATTAGTATTAAAATGAGCATTTAATTATATTTATTAAAAATGTTGATTTTTCCTTTTTTCATAGCTATATAAATTTTGTTTTTTGTTATTAGTTTTTATTATAATTATTATAATTATATATAATAAAATTAATATTTTTTTTTGATGTTTAGTTTTATTTTATGTTTTATAAATTGAATTAATCTTTCGTTTCAAAATTTTTATATCTTTTATTTTTTACCAAAGTATAAGCCTTTTTATATCTTTTTAATATTTATTTTTTATAGAGTACTGTTTCAATTTTTAATTAAAAAAATTTAAATTTTAAATTATAAATAATTGGAAAATTAATAAAGAAAAAAATTTTGTAGATTTGATTAGTTTTTATATATATATATATATATTTTGTCAATATGTAGTAATACTAAATATTGATAATATATAATTGATTATATATTGATATATAAAAATTATATATTATTATTATTATTTAGATATAAATAGTCTGAGATTAAAATATATATATAAATATATATAATTTTTAATAATGTATGTACATATATTTTTAATCCTTTTATGCTGACAAATGTATTTTTTTTTTATTACTAAATAATTAATATTAATAATAGAGTACTTTAATCAATAAATAAAAAATAAATAAATATTTAAAAAGAGGATTCATTAAATATATATTTAATAAAAGATGGTATAATATTAAACAATTTTTTAATATTTTATTTATATTATATTAATTTTAAAGAATGAAAATATTTATCATAACTTTATTATTTATTGTGTTATAATATAGTCAAAGGGTTTAATAACGAAAGAAGCTTTGAAATTATGGGTAATTTCGAATATTTTTATTTTCTTTTTTCGATAAAACTGATAAATTAATGACTAATACGTTAATTAAAAAATGAAAATGACTTTTTTTTTTTAATAATATTTTATCAATATATATTATCAATAGATAACTCTTATGATTTGTTATTTCTGTTTATTATATAATCGTAATATCTAGATACTAATTTCTTTACCTTGCATATTTATTATATATTTTGTTTAAATATAAAAAAAAAAAAAAAAATTAATAAAAATAAAGGAAGAAAAATATGGTTCTCCCGCAGCAGAAACTACGGTAATAAAATTATTTATGCAACAACCCTTTATAGTAAAGATGGATGCTTCGCTTCAAACTTTTCAATGTTGCGAGTAATAATTCAAATTTATATTGAATATCTAATATTTATTTATAATACAAAAATAAGCAAGTAAAATCTTTATATTCATTTATATTCAACATTATTAACTTTTTTTTTCTTTATTTATATATATTCTATATGTAAATATTCATATTCATTTTTTTATTTTAACATTACATATATATTTATATAAAAAAGCAATTATCATTATCTACAAATAATATTGAAAAAATAAGTAACTTAAATGGATTAAAATTGAGAATTTTATCTCTGGGAAGAAATAATATTAAAAAAAATAGATGGTTTAGATGCTATATCAGAAACTTTAGAAGAATTATGGATATATTATAATCTAATTGAAAAATATAATGGAATTGAATGTTGTAAAAAATTAAAAGTATTTTATGCTAGTAATAATAAAGTTAAAGCATGGGAAGGAATAGCATGCGTAGTATGTTATTAATTTTTATAAATATTAATTTTATGGATATAATTATTATAGTTTTTGTTATTAAAAGTATTTGTATTACATTAATACTGTAAAGATTATTATAGTAATTATTATCTTTGTAATATGACATTATATTGTTAATATTATAATATTCAATAATAATAATAACATTACTATTTTTTATAAAATTTATTTTTATTTTATAAATAAATGTAATATTTTTAAATTTAATTACTAAATTAAAGAGCAGTTTATCTGAACTTGAAGATGTACTATTATCTGGAAATCCATTAGAAGAGAAATGTACCTCGGAAGGTACGTGGAGAGATGAATTTTCTAAGAAATAATACTAAAGTTAAAAAATTAGATGGTAAACTAATTACTGGAGAAGAAGAAGGACGAGAAGAAGAAGAAAGTTAAAAAATGTGAAAAAAAATATAAATTATCAAATTAATAGTAACATTAAGAGAAGAAAAGAGTTTAATAATATCATCACAAAATAAAAATTTATTCATAAAATTTTAATAAAAAACAAAAAAAAAACAAAAAAAAAAAAAAACAAAAAAAAAAAAAAGATAAAAAAACAAATTCTATTAAGTGACATTTTTAATTTATAAAAAACAACTACAAAGAATTTTTTTTTTTTTTTTTATCTACTGTAACATATAAAAAAATTGTAATATTACTTTTTACTCATGTAATATCTATACATAAAAAATATATATATATATATAAATAAATAAAATATAATTAAATGATAATAAAATGAAATAAAATTTTAAAACCTTCATTTAATTGTTATAATTTAAAATATTATATGCAAAGAACTTGAAATGATTAAAACAATAGTTAATATATATATTAAAGAATGTTAATATTAAATATTCGTTAAAAAAAATATTGATTTCAGAATAATACTTGTTTTTATAAAATTATTTAAAATCTTAATAAATACAAAATTATTTATATCAATCATAAAAATTAATATTATATGTAATAATAAGTTCTCACGTGATATAAAAAGATAATAGATAATAATAAATAATAAAGAATAAAGAATAAAGAATTGAATAATAAATAATAAATATTTGAATAATAAATATTTGAATAATAAATATTTGAGTAATAAATAATAAATAATTAAATAATAATTAATTAGATAATAGATGAATAGAACTTCTTTAATGCTTATCGTTGTTGTATTTGTTTTAGTTTTAAATTATAATAAATAAATTAAATAATAAAATAAAATTAAAAAAATTAACTTTTAAAAAAAAAGAAATTTATTAATAAAATTAATAAATAAAGTTTTTAACTCTATTAAAGGATAGAATTAAAATTAATTAATTTCAAATCTCTTAATTAATTAATTAAAATATTATTGGATTTCGGTTTTTTTGTTTGTTGAATTGCTTTTTGTCTATACTGTAATATATATTGATATATATTAATTAATTTGTACTACATATATTAATACTTTTATGTGATAGAATATTTTAATGTATCGAATAATTGAAAATATTAAAGTTACTATTATTTTTTATTTATGTTAGTTTTTTTATTATTACAAGAATAATTAATTAACAAAAATTATCTATAATAATTGTTTTTATTTTTACTTATTAATTTATTTATTATATTAATTATTATATTTATCTAAATTATATTTATCTATTCATTTATTTAAATGTTTTAATTAATTATAAATTATTACTTAACTATAATTTTTTTTTTATATATTATTTTATTAGTATTTTTTTTATTAATCTATCTATATATATATATATTTAATTATTTGTAATATTTCAATATATAAATTTAGATAAATGATATTTTACATGTCATAAAAATATTAATAAATAATGTGTTAATATAATGAAAAAAAAAGGTTTTACAAAAAAATTTTTCAATTTTCTTTCCTTTTTTTATCCCAAAAAAAAATAAAATAAAATAAAATAAAGTAAATAAAAATTCTTAAAAAATAATATATATATATTTTTACAACTTATATAGTAATCTATTATTGAAATCTATATAGTAAAGTGTAAAATATTTGAAATTTATTGAAATATATAAAAATTTTCATTAAATTTTAAATAAAAATATTATTTTCAATACCAAAGAATGTTTGGGGAAAAAAAAGAAGGTAGTAAATAAAATATTTTTTTTAAATAAAAAAAAAAAAAAATTATTTATTTTTTTATTTTTTCAATTCAAAAAAGTTTACATAAAATATATATATATATAATATTTTATATTTATTTTTGAAATTTAAGAGGGAATATATTTATTTATTTATTTATCAATTATTAAAAAATACATAAATAAATTAATTTTAAAAAAAAATTGTATATTAAATATTGTTCATTTCTTCCATAGTTATGGAATAACATTGAAGTAATCAAAATTAAAAAAACTGAAATAGAATTATTCCAATGGTAAATATGAAAATTTCAAAAATTGTTGAAATTCCTAATAACAATTTGATAATTTTTGAAATTTTCTAAAGGTATATATATTAATATTAATAGTAAAATATAATTATTTATTTATATAATTTATTTATACGTTTGTTTATTCATTGTTTTTATTTATATATAAATTATAGAAACATTTGTAAATAAATAACAATTTCAATAAGTTCGAAAATAATAATAATAATAATAATAATAATAATAATAATAAAAAAAAAAAAAAAAAAAAAAAAAAAAAACATTATATTATTTAATAAAAATTTCAAAAAAATCAAGAATTAATAATATATATTAAAACAATATAATATAAATAAATAAAAACAATAATAAAAAAAAATAAAACAAGAATTATATATTATTATATTTTAATAAATTTATTTTTATATTAAGAACTTTAAATCTTGAAAATAATAATATAGACCAATAAATCAACAAATAAATTTATTATTATTTATTAAGTCAATGACTAAGTAAAATAAAATAAAAATTAAAAAAGTCAATAAGAATAAAATGAAATTAATATTATTATTTTATACTTTATATTTATTATTAATCAATAAAGTATTATCGGATAGTCTTATAAATACCCAAAAAATTTATATTAATAATGAATATTATTCTATAGCAAAGTTAAATGAGCCTTGTGTAGTAGATAATTCAACATTAAATTTGAACAAAAATATTTCTCCTATTGAAAGAGGTGTAGGTAAAAATAATTGTGAGACTGGTTTAACTTGTTTTGAATTTAAATGTGTATTTCCTTCAAAAGTTGGTGACCCTTGTTCACCATATTATTTTACAGCTTCTACTTTTGTTTATGATAGTAGTAATTGTACTAATGAATTTTATTGTGATGATAATTTAACTTGCCAAAAAACTAAAAAAATAAGATCATTATGTAAATCTTCTGCAGAATGTATAAATAATAATATTCCTACAGTTATTTGTGAAGAAAATAAATGTGTTCAATCAAGAGAAGTAAATGCTTCCTCAAGTGAACGCTATTTTTTTGTATTTTTCTTTATGACGATTTTAATTTATATTTATTATAGACAGTATACAATTCAAGAGGCACAATTAAGTCGTTTAAATGAAATAGCACCCGAGAATAATATGAGCGAAACCAGGCGTGACCCAGATCTTGAGACTTTACCTCCTTATTCACCTCCTTCATCAACATTTTTGAACGATGATGATAATTGTAGCCATTGTTCTAATGTACCGACTTTACGTGAGCCTCCAAGTTATCATCGATTTCCTACAGTCAATATACAAATGTCATCTATTAATAGAGCTAACAGTGAAAGTTCTGCTTCATCAAATAATGATAATAATAATAATAATAATTCAAATTCTTTATACCCCATTGTTATTAATAATAATTTAAATTCAAATTTTGATCAAGCAAGATTATCACTTCATAGATCTTCACAATATTCACTTCGAAGCTCACAAATACCAAGTACACCTCCACCAAGTTATTCTCATCCTACTACACCTTATCAATATAATATTGAATCACTAGATGATGAAAATGAATCAGATATTATACCGCCTACAGTAGCTTCATTAAATTCTAGAATGTTATCCACTGATTCAACACAACCAGTTGATGCCCGTCATAATTCGCTATCTCCAAATGATAACATGAATAATTCTGCACAAAATGAAGACTCTGCTGTTTCTAATGCGGAATTATTATTAAATTCCATGAATTCACTTTATTCCATGAATGATGAATTAGATCAGTCAAATACTAGAAATAGTAATATAACTTCTAATGATAATGTTAGAAGCTCTGCTAATCAAGATGCTAATGATAATGCCACAATTAGAATTAATATTAGTCTTGATAATGATAGTAATGATAGTAATGATGGTAATGACAGTGATGACAGTAATGACACTGATGACAATAGTGACACTGATGACAGTAATGATAATAATAATCCATATAATGGTAATAATGAAACTATTGATGGTAATCATTCTAGTGGTAATGATGAAAATATTTATAATAATCAGTCTACTAGTATTGAAAATACAAATAATGATAGTCATTCTAGAGATAATAATGATAGTATTGATAATAGTACTAATGAAAATGTTAATATCCATAACTCTAGTAATGATGAAAATATTAAAAATATTCAGTCTAGTGGTAATGATAATAATGGAAATATTGGTAATATTTAATCTTGTGTTGATAATGAAAATATTAATAATACTATTCAATGTAATGATAATAATGAAAATATTAATAATAATTAGTCTTGTAATAATGAAATTATTAGTAATATTCAATCTAACAATAATAAATAAGTATTGATAATAATCATTTAATTATACTTTTATAATTAATTTTATGGTAAAGATAAATGAAAAGTATTGATAGAAATTGTTTTTTTTTTTTTTTTTTTTTTTTTTTTTTTTTTTTTTGGTAATAATGAGAGTTTCATTAATATTAACTAATAAATTTATCTTATATCTTATAATAATAATAATAATAATAATAATAAAAGTTATTACTTAATATTTTTCATAAATTAATCTATAATAATATTAATTATTAATTCAAGCATATATAATAGGTAAAAAGATGATAGAAATATTCTTTTATTCTTTTTTTTTTTTTTTTTTTTTTTTAATTATATTTTTAATTTTAGTGAAATATATATATATATATATATATTTTTTTTTTTATTGTAAAAACTTTTAAAATTTATATTAAAGGAATGTAATAATTATAGAAAAAAAAAAAAAAAAAAAAAAAAAAAAAGGAGTGAGAGTGAGAGAAATAAAGGATATTTTAAAAATAGTTTAAAAAAAAAAAAAAAAAAAAAAAAAAAAAAAAAAAAAAAAAAAAAAGAATAAGCGAAATAAAATAAAATTAAAAATAAAGTAAAATCAATATATAATTTTTTTTTTAAAAAATTATTTTGATGTATTGTAAAAGTAAAAGGGATGTGATGCATTTCGGAACGTGGGTTATAAGTAAAATTTTAATTAATTTTAATTTGTAATTTAACTCACCACATTTTTAATATTAATTAAAATAATAGTATATAAATAAATAAATAAATAAATAAATAAATAAATAAATATAAAAAGGTTAATTTTTTTTTTTTAATGATATGGACTATATTTCCAGGTCCATGGAGGGTTGATAGAAAAGGAATAGCCAATATCAGGTATACTAATCACAGTTTTCTGTGATTCTGATGAAAATCGATGATTAATCCTTTCTTAAGTGGCTTCTAGTACGAAGAGGGAAAATATGGAATATTGGAAGACTATAGAAAGTGAACCTGATGTTTTATATTGTTTTAAATTGGATATATAGTAACATTGGAGTTATATAATTAATAATATCATGTAGTTTCTACATATTATCATTGTAATGAATCTATTGTATTTTTTACTTTAGCATTATTTTGTATTTGTATTTTTCTATAGGAAACAATTAACTTTTATATTCAGTAAACTTAAATGTTAATATTTTATATATAATTCTTTGGTATACAATCCTTATAATCAATTTGCATTAAATAGAAATTAAGTCAGTTCTTTTCTCAACAAACTCTAAACATGGATGTTCTTCTTACTCAGTTGATACTACACTCTACCATTTCTACTGCTTCGGTAATCATATGAACAATTATAACCTTATTTTTATCCATGACCTTAATTCTTGGTCCCCTAGCAAATTAATGGCTCAAGTCATTAGTAAGATCCCTAACTACTATGAAATTATTCCATATATTAAAAAACTTTTTTCTCCAGGGTATTGCTCATACTTCATTATTAGGGTTAATAAACACACAAATGATCTCAACTTTTTCGATCTTTTAAATTAACTTAAGAGATAAAATTCCTGAAACAGTTAAAGTTAACTGGACCTTGTGTAATAAACTTAAACAAAAGAATAAGTCAAGAAAATCTAATAACATTGATGTTGAACTTAATCCTATGGCAAAAGATTTTTTATCTAGCCATTTAAATTCAAATTCTTCTTTCTTTAATCTCTGTGTTAGTTGGAATATTAACGGTTGGAATACTGAAAAGCGTGATAGTATTTTATTCCTCAACTCTATTTTTAAACCTGTATGTATCTGTTTACAAGAAACTGGAAAAAGTAAATATCTTCCAAAAGATGTTTCATCACCATTAATTCCAAATTACAACTCAGTTTTTCTTAGAGCTAATCCTAAAACCCCCTGCATGAGAGGACTCTTTATTGGTGTTTATTCTTCGTGCTCATTCTTCCAAGAAACATTTTTATACAAATATATCATTTCAGTAAATATTACTTCTTTCTGGAATCAAAAATGTACTATTGGTAATATCTACTTTCCTCAAAACAAATGGAAGGAAGCAAGACTAGTTGCTTTTGATGAACTTTCTCAATGGTTACGTTTTCACAATAGAAAAAATGTTCCTGCTGTCCTAGTTGGTGATTTTAACTTGTCATTAAAGAAGATCAAAACATACATTTCAAATAATTTTTCTAATTGGTATATTGCTCCCTTATATGGTAATCATTATACCTATGCCAAAGGTACTAGATCATCTTGCATTGATCATGTTATCTATAATGAGGTTTTGGCAATTCATATTAATAAGACTTCGGTTTACACTTCATTTTATGGTATTCTGATCATAAACCTATTTTACTTTCTTGCAACAAAGTTCTTTCTGATGGCCTTATAAGGCCTGCTAAAGATTCTAAATGGTCTATACATATTTGTAAATCAAAAAATTCAGATATTTTATCACATAATTATTTTTCAATCTTAGCAAATGACCTCGATTCTCATTACAATTCGCTTACGGCTGATGAAATGGTAAAAAATTTTATCAATACAGCAAATAATATCAGGAAAGATATTAAGGCTTTTATTCCAACAAATTTAAAGAGCTCTACTTTTCATTGTCCTTATTACATTTAAAAACTGTCTCATGAAAAACATATTGCATTCCGAAATATTAAGCCTTACTCTAACTGTGAAAATGTTGATAATTACCTTGAACAATTTGATAAGTATGAAAAATTTTGCATATTAATTAAGAAAACAAAGAGTAAATTTCGTTCTGATAGATATAAGGCTAATATAGTAAAAATAGGTAATTATTTTTTGAATAAAGATTTCAAAGATGGTTGGAGATATTTAAAAAAAATGGTTAAAACATCTTATTTATCTACCTCACTTACTTGCATTAAATCTAAATTTGGTCATGATACTATCTCTTCTGCTAAGCAATTAGATAGATGGACTGAATATTATAATGATCTAGCTTCTGACCCCTCAGGTCACAGCCTTAATTGTAACTACTGGAATCATGTTATACGAAATATTAGTCTTAGATCCTCTGCTTGGAATATTAACGGTCTAATTACGATTGAAGATATTAAAAATACTATTTCATCAATGAAAAACAACAAAACACCCGGGCCCCGATGGTATCCCGATTGAATTCTACAAAGCTCTATTTTGCAATGAAGAATTACTAGAAACACATCCTGCCGCTGGAAATTATCTTAAATTGATTTTTAATAAAATTTGGAATGTGTCTTTTCCTAAGAAATGGAACTCAGCTTCTATTGTATCAATCCCTAAGAAAGGTGACCTATCAGATTGTAGTAACTATCGAAGTATTTCTCTCATTAATGTTGGACTGAAAATCATTTCAAAAATTATAACAGATAGAATATCTACTTACGCACTTACACACAATTTCATTAGACCTGAACAATTTGATTTTCGCAACGGTGAAGAATGTATTTATTCATTTCCGTAAGAGAAATTTGCCAAAGACATGCTCGAGTTGCTTCAATGTTATCAAATGAATTTCCTATTAAAAGAGGTGTTTGTCAAGGTTGTCCATTATCTCCAATCTTATTTAATTTATTCATCAATGATATGCTAAATGATTGTGAAAAGTATGGTGTTAGTATTGGAAGAAAAAAGTGTTGTGGTGGACTCTTTGCTGATGATGTTGTTCTCATTACTCCGAGTGCAAAAGTTTAGAAAAATTATTAAAAAAGGTACATAAGAGGGCTAACTTAAATGAAATGACTTTTGGTATTGAAAAATGTGCAACAATGGTTATAAAACCAATGAACTTCCAATCTCCTCCAAATTATAGTGATCCAACCTTCTATTGAGGAATGAACGCTATTCCAAAAATTTCTAGTTATATTTATCTTGGTATTCCTTTTTCAGATGATCTCTTATTAGAACGCATTATATCTCACATGCATTTTAAAGTTAAAAAATCCCTTCTTTCATTTACACGTTTCTTTTCAAATAAACTTATTCTATTGTATACAAGAAAAAAGTTCTTCAATCCTTTGTTATTAGTAAAGTTATTTTATTATTCTCCTCTACTTGGTTCAAACAAATCTAGAACGGCTAGAATTCAAACATTAATTAATACTGATCTATTTTGGTGTATCGGTTCCTTCTCTAAAAAATGGTAAAACAAATTCAGAAAACAACGACTATATTAGACATAATTCTACTATGAGTACTTATGCTTTATCTCGAAATCTAAGCATCCCTCCTATTGCTGGTATCTGCACAGCCTTACAGATTAAATCGTTTACAAAATGGAGTAAATCAAACTGTATTATAAAGGATCTTATTAAATCTATTCCCAAAATGCCTTATTATTCCTAGACTAAAGAATCTAGAACTTTGAACAAGAAAATCAAAAAATATAAATGTGTAAAATATGATGATATTTTAGAACGTTACTGGAAATCAGTTTCCAAATTTCAAGGTATTAAAGGTCAAAACTACAATAGTAACAAGTTCTCAAATAATAAAGCTATACTTACGCTTAGCTTAAAGTCTCCCTAATTCAACTTTGGGTTTTAGTGGATTATACGTTTACGCTGTGGTTATAAATACAATACCACTATTGCTATTAGAATGGGTAGAGTTTCAGAAGATTGTCCCAAGACATGCCCCTGTTGTGACGAAGGTAATCATTCTTTTGAACATTGGATTTTTAAATGCATTGCTCTTGCATCTTTTAGATGGAATTCTTTAAATTTCATTGATGATCTTTATGTTTTATTCATTAGGAAGATTAGAGCATTTAATCCCCTTTCTTCCTATGACTCTATTTCTAATTTTGAAGATTATATCAATCATTATATATACTTATTCTTTCATGGTAGAACTTTAGCTTTAAATAAGCTACATTTCGATAGAGTGGAACAGAAACAATTAAATGAACTACTTTTCAATGGTTCATCTGAATTACCTGTTCCAAAAATTGTGGGCTTGTCGGAATTTCTTAACTAGCGCAATAACTATCATTAAGTAGTTCATTAGAGCTATTATTTGATAGGTATTCTAAAATACCAAACTTAACCAAGAGCATCGACATCGTACTGATAAGGCATAATGATAATACAGGATCATCATCTATTTCCACGAAGGGTGAATCTCGCCTTAGTAGTTCATTAAATGATGAATCCGGGGAGAGTTTAGTGGACACCACACTATCTGATTTAAAGATGTTACTTCTAGGTTTTATTACTTTTTTATTTGTTAGGAAGGGAAAATTCCCGCATAGTACAACTTGCCGAAATTCATAGTATTTTTGAGCATTTTTATTTTTTATTTTTTAACTTTTATTTTTATTTTTTAATTTCAATTGTACTTTTCACCTACATGTATTTTTTATAATAAAATTAATAAATTTATGGAATTGTTCTCTTCCCTGTCTAAAAAAAAAAAAAAAAAAAAAAAAAAAAAAGAAAGAAATAATTAAACAATAAATAAATAATTAAACAATAAATAAATAATAAATAATAAATAAATAAATATATTTTATTTTTAACCATTAAAAAATGAAAAATAAATAAAAAAAAAAAAAAAAAAAAAAAAAAAAAAAAAAAAAAATTGTATAAAATGAAATAGATAAAGACTAAGAATAAATTATTAATAAATAAAAAATATAAATATAATTTATATCTTTAAAATTAAATATTATTAAATACTATTTTTAACAAAAAGTATAAGAACTATTTTTAAAATTAAATATTATTTTATTGTTGAGGGCAAAGTTGTATTTCACAAAATACTGCATTTCTACAATTGAAAATTATTATGAATAAATAAATAAATAAATTATAATATAATATTGATGAATTTAAAGTAAATATTTAAATATTAAAAAAAAAAAAATAATTAATATTAAAAATAATATTGAAATAATATTGATTATTAAATAAATAAAGCATAAATAATATTAAAAATAATATTATAAATATATTTTTATAATTAAATATTACAAATAATTGGGAGAGTTGCATTTCGTGAAGTGCCTTATTAGTAAAAAGTTTCATTTTAATAATACACCATTTGACGAAATGCAACTCTTCCATTATTAATATATATTAACAAAAAATATTAAAACGTATCTTTAAAATTGAATATTTTTAAATATTTATTATTATTTTAATAAAAAAAAGTTAAATATCATTAAATTATTTTATTATATATTAAATATTTATTTATTTCATATAATTTAAGCCACTTTCTATATACAATTTATTTAAGTACGCCACATAATATATAAACCATATATCAATGGGTTAGGTTATATTTACTTTTCAAAAGGAAAGTAGAGCATTTGGTCAAGTTGGATTTCGCCAATTTTTTCAAATATCTAACCTGGGGAAATGCAACTTGGCGAAACGCAATTCCCCCCTTCAAAAGGAAGTTAGGAACCGAAGAAGCATTCCGAGAAAAAGTGTACCCGAAAAATTCACATCAATAAGTATGTATGTCAGAACACCAATACTGAATACTCAGACGGGCCGTCCATTACTAACATTATATGCCTATATGGAAGTGTTGTGATTATCTCATTAGTCCCCATTGCCCTTGAGTGGGGGTTAAAACCATAAAAAAAAAAAAAAAAAAAAAAAAAAAAAAAAAAAAACTCAAATATATTATATATATTTGTATTTTTTTTTTTTTTAGAGTAATACAATACAATTGTTTTGTTTTGCTTTTTGTTTTGTTTTTTTCTTGTTTTCATATTTAAAACTTCATTTTTTTGTTTTTATCATTTTTTTTCTTTATTTTTGTTAAAATATTTAATATCATTTACAAAATGTTTAAAAAATGATATTTTATAAAAATATAATATTTATGGAGTATATAAAATTGCTTAAATAAGTATTTGATAACAAAACAAAAAAATTTTTTTTTTTATTTATAAAAGAATTTTTTTTTTTTAAATATAAATAATAAAATGAAAGAAATAAAATAATTAAAAGAATAAAAGAATAAAATAATTGAAAGTATAAAAGAATAAAAGAAATAAAAGAATAAAAGAAATAAAAGAATAAAAGAAATAAAAGAAATAAAAGAAATAAAAGAAATAAAAGAAATAAAAGAAATAAAAGAAATAAAAGAAATAAAAGAAATAAAAGAAATAAAAGAAATAAAAGAAATAAAAGAAATAAAAGAAATAAAAGAAATAAAAGAAATAAAAGAAATAAAAGAAATAAAAGAAATAAAATAATAAAAGAAATAAAATAATAAAAGAAATAAAAAAAAATTAAATGGGAAAAGAATTTTGAATTTGTTTATATTTCCAATTTCAATATTCGACTTTTAACTTTTCCTTTATTTCTTTTTATAAATATATACTATTCAATATAATATATATAGATATTAAAAAAACCTATAAACATATATTTATTATGAAAATTTACAATAAGTAATTATCAAAGAATAAAATGTTGAAAATATCTAAAGCTTTGTTATTGGTAATATCATCGTTATCATAAGTAAATTGTGTTGGAAAAAGGAGTTGATGGTGTAAATGGAGCTAATACAGGTGCTGCTACAGGTGTAGGTGCCAATAGAGCCAGACCTGGTGCTATACTTGGTAGAACAAATAGTGCTACAACTGGATTGGGCACTTCAAATAGTGCCAGTTCAAAGATTATTGGTTCAACTCTATGTCCTGATTTTGCAAATTATCTTTTGCAAGCGTACAACAAGCTGAATTTAATAGATTAGTTCAAGAAAAAGTTCATTAAAAGGTACAATTGGGCACAACATGTGCTACTTATGATTCCGTATTTTCAAACAATGTTTAGATATTTAAAATCATATACTTACATATTAGTTTTTGAGGAACAAGGTTAATAAATATAAATAATAAATAATAAATTAAAATAAATAATAAATTAAAATAAATAATTAAAATAAATAATAAATTAAAATAAATAATAAATTAAAATAAATAAATTAATAAAATATTTAATATATTTTAATTATATATATATTTATATATAATTGTATATAAAAAAAAAAAAAAAAAAAAAAAAAAACTATACGTTTTAAATATTCATATATATATATATATATAAAATACTGTTATTTATTTATTAATTAATATTAATAAATAAATAAATTTTATATAAGAAACAAAATAAAACAAAATTTA
>JACVTC010000114.1:412500-455000 GCA_016946835.1 Neocallimastix lanati (nom. inval.) | reverse complement strand
AATAAATAAATAAATAAATAAATAAATAATAATCATAATAATTATAATAATTATAATAATAGTAGTAATAGTAATAATATTTATATAATAGTATTAATATTTATGAATAATAAAACCATACTCCTAAAATCAAGAATATTTAAAAGGTGATATGTAATTATAACAAAATCATAAAAAATTTTATAATAGTTGAAAATCATTAATAATTAGTAAAATTTAATATTTTCATAGAAATCAAAAATAAAATAAATAAAATAAAATAAATAGTTGAAATATAAATATAAAGTACAGATTGAATAAAATAAAATAAAATAAAATAAATAGTTGAAATATAAATGTAAAGTACAGATTGAATAAAATAAAATAAAATAAATAGTTGATATATAAATGTAAAGTACAGATTGAATAAAATAAAATAAAATAAATAGTCGAAATATAAATATAAAGTACAGATTGAATAAAATAAAATAAAATAAATAGTTGAAATATAAATATAAAGTACAGATTGAATAAAATAAAATAAAATAAATAGTTGAAATACAAATATAAAATACCAATCTGATAAAATAAAATAAAATAAAATAAATTGTAAAATAATATAAAATACCAATCTAATAAAACAAAATAAAATAAATTGTAAAGTAATATAAAAGAGTAAAGAATGAATAAAATAAAATAAAATAAAATAAAATAAATTGTAAAGTAATATAAAAGAGTAAAGAATGAATAAAATAAAATAAAATAAAATAAATTGTAAAATAATATAAGAGTGTAGAATTAATTAAAAAATAAAACCAAATAAAAATTAAAATTAAAATAAAAATAATAAAATAATAATAAAATAATAAAATAATAAAAAAAAAAGCTAAGAAAAGTAGGTAAAAATTAATTAATTATATTGGGATTCTCTTCAAAATACCTAAGAAATAGATTAATAATGTAAACCAATCATTAAAATATATATATATATATATTTTTTTTTTTTTTTTTTTTTTTTTTTTTTTTGATTTGACGGACCATTCTCTCGAATTGTTTAAATTTTTATATATAATATAGCCAATTAAAATTAAAATTAAAATAAAAATTAAAATAAAAATTAAAATAAAAAAACCGTTTTATTAATTAAATTTATCTTCTGTAAAAATATTAGTATTCTATTGAATATTTATATTCAATAATATATAGAAGTTTTTCATTTTCATGTCATTAAATAATAATTTTCTTATTTTTTTATTGTTTTTACTTTTTTTTTTTGTTTTGAATTATACTTTTACTTTTACCTTTGTTTATGCATCAATTTTAAGTTTAATATTATTTTTTATTACTTTATGAAATTTTTACTTTTTTTTTTTATTTCAAAAGTATAAAAAAAATGTATTATATAAAATTTGTATCGATTAAAAAATCTTAATTATTATAAATTATAATTGAAAATTTTGTAGAAGAAAAAAAAGTTAAATAAAAATTATTTTATAATTATTTAATTTATAATATTTATTAAAGTTTTTTTTGTTACACAAATTTCATATAAATTATTATAACTATTATAATTAAAATATTATAATTAAAATAAACTATTTTGGTTTTTTGATACATTTTCATGAACATTATCTATCCATTTATTTATTTATTTATTTATTTATTATTTAATAATTATTTATTTTTCTTGATTTAAATTTTCTTGATTCTATTTAATTAGTATTAAAAATATATATTTTTTTTCTAATTATATTTATTAGTATATGAATATCTTCAAAATGTTATTATATTGTTGTAATTAATATCATGTTATCATTATTATATTAATTTTTGTTTTATGTATTATCAATTGAATTTATATTATTGTTATTTTTTTTTCTTATTAGTATATTTATATTATTATTAACAAATATTATTTTATTTTATTATTATTATTATTTTTTATAATTTGTTTTTATATTGTAACCTTTTCTTTTTTATTAAATAAGTTTCATTTAATCCAAAATGTTTAATTATTAAGCTAATCTTTTAATTTTTATATGTTACACTTAACTCTGTCTCTCATTTTTCTATTAAAAATGTAATGTTACACAAACACAGAAAAAGTAGTTGACAAGAATTTTTAATTTATTAAATTTATTATAAATTACAAGATATTAAGATTTTTATATAATAGCATTTTTGCATAATAATAATATAGCATAGTATAGAATTTAGGAAGAAGAAGAAGAATAGAAACTATTTTTCTTTTTCTTATTTTTTATTCTTTATTATTTAATTTTTTTTTTTTGAAAAAAAATTATAATGGTAAATACCATTATAAAACAAATTATAAATATAAAAAGAATTATAATAAATTTAAAAATTATTATAAATTAATAGAAAAATTTTTTTATTTAAAAAAGTATCTTTTCTTAAATTTTGTATGGTTAAAGATTTAGAAACTAATAAAATTGAATATTTGGTATTTAATACCTTAAATTTTTAAGTTTTGAATTTAATATCAAATTTTAGATAGTCTTTAAACTTTGAAGCTTTTATTAATAGTTGGTAGTATTTAATATGTACAATATTTAAATGTCTATAAAAACTATAACTATAAATACTTGATAATTATCATATTAATAATCAGACATTAAATAAATAAATGTTAAGAAAAAATTTTATTATATTAAAATTAAATACTTTTTACGAATATGTAATTATTTAGTTTAAGTCTTTTAAGTATTTAATGAAGTAAATTAGTGATGTGACTTGCTTATAATTTACATAATATTATATATATAAATGTATTGGCTTAGAATATTAAATTTATAATTCATATATTATTAATAAAACAGACATCTCTAATTAATAAAAATAAACTATAATAAAATAAATAAAAATTAAAGATTAGAATATATCATAAATAAATAATCAAAAAAAAAAAATAAATAAATGTTATATAAATAATTTATATCTTAATAATTCAAATATCCAATATTAATATTACATATTTATAGCAATTAACCGCCGGCATATAATTTTCAATTTTTATTAATTCATTTTTATATTTATATAAATAATGAATTAATAAAATTAAAAAAAAAAATAAAATAAAAATAAAAATAAAAACAATAATTTAATAATTTAATAAATTAAAAAATTAATAATAACTTTAAAATTTATATTGTTCATATTAAAAAAATTAATTAAACTTATCTCATTTATTAATATATTATTTAGAGTTATTTTAATTAATTAAATATATCAAAAAAATAATTTATATTAATAAATTTAATTAAATTTTAATTTCTTAAAAAAATAAGACTATTATTTTTAATTAGTATTATAGTATTATATAAAATATATATAATACATTTGACAATATATTTTTATTTTAAATAACCAAAAAAAATAAATTAAATTAAAATAAATTAAAATAAATGTATTTTTATAATTTTATATATAATTTTCAACTTTCAAACATGTTTATACAAAATTTCTTTTTTTATAACTGTTTCAAAATGTTTTAAATCTTTTTTTTTTATATTATAAAAATATTAATAAAGTTTTTATTATTTTTATTAACAAAACAAAATCAAAAGTTTATTATAAAAAATTAATAATAATAATAATAATAATAATAATAATAATAATAATAATAATAATAATAATAATAATAATAATAATAATAATAATAATAATAATAATAATAATAATAATAATAATAATAATAATAATAATAATAATAATAATAATAATAATAATAATAATAATAATAATAATAATAATAATAATAATAATAATAATAATAATAATAATAATAATAATAATAATAATAATAATAATAATAATAATAATAATAATAATAATAATAATAATAATAATAATAATAATAATAATAATAAAACATGAGTAATATATATTATTATTTAATATAATAATTAACAGTAATAATGATAATGATGATAAAATAATTTTATTTTAACAATAAAAATGATAAAAAAGTAATAATACAATTATTTTATATTAATGATAAAAAAAAATTTTTTTCATAATAATGATAATATATATATATATATAAAACTTTTTTCCATATTAATAATAATAATGATAAAATAATTTTATTATAGCAATAAAAATGATAAAAAAAGTTAGAAAATATTGTTATTAGTGTTATTAAAACGTTATAATAGTGATAATGATAATATTTCTATAAATCCTTATAATAGTAATTATGACAATATTTCTATTTCTTTTTATATAAAACCTTACAATAGTGATAATGATAATATTTCTATTTCTATTTCTTTTTATATAAAGTCTTATGTCTTATAATAGTAATGATGACAATATTTCTATTTCTTTTTATATAAAGTCTTATAATAGTAATAATGAACAATATTTCTATTTCTTTTTATATAAAGTCTTATAATAGTAATGATGACAATATTTCTATTTCTTTTTATATAAAGTCTTATAATAGTAATGATGACAATATTTCTATTTCTATTATTATTATTATTATTATTATTATTATTTTATTTATTAATAATAAATAAATAAATAAATATTTTTATTTTACTATTGTAAATTTTTATTATTTAATTTTGTCATAAATGAATAAAAAGATTAAAATAAATTATTATTTAAATAATTAAATAAATATCATTAAATAAATTTATAAATATTTATCATAATATATTAATAATATGATAATAATAATCTCATGAAAACAACAACAATAATAATAAAATGATAATGATGATAATGATAATGATGTAATCATTTTAGTAATAATAAGAATAATAAAATAATTATATGATGATAAAAAAATAAATAATTGAATGGCAATAGAAAAATAAAAATTAAGATTTCAACAATAAAAAAAAAAAAAAAAAAAAAGGGAATAATAAAATTATATTAATCAATCAATATATATAATTATAATGTAAATATTATTCCATATAGTTTTTTAATAAATTAATACTAAATGAAATCAATGAACAAATAAACATGGAAAAAAGGAATAAAGAATATCATAAAATATTTATTAATGTATCAGTTATTAATGAAATTATGATTTATTTCAAATTATATATAATAAATTAATATTTTATTAATATATTATAATTATTATTTAAAAATTAATAATAATAAATAAAAAAATAAAAGGATAGCTATTTACTAATATATCAAAAAAAAAAAAAAAAAAAAAAAAATAAAAAATAAAAAAAAGGATTAAATGAAATATAAATATTAATATGAATAACATTCATTAATTACAATATTATTATATTATTATAATTTTTCTTATTAATCTATTTTTAATTTTTTAATTTATAATATAACATGGTTTTATGAAAAACATGTTTTTTGAATGTTAAAAAAAAGATTAATACCAAATTTTTTTTATGAAGTTATTTTTATACTTTTTTTTTTTAATATTTTTAATATGATCATAGTAGAAAAAAATTTTTTTTTTTTTTTTTAAATTTGTTCAAAAAATTATATATAGAGAGTATTATATAAATGTTTTTATGTTTTTTTTTTTTTTTTTTTTTTTTTTTTTTGCTGCTGTAGTAATAATTAATAATTAATCAATTAATCAATGTTAAAATATTATTTTCCGTAAAATAAAAGAAATTTTTAAGATATAGATTATAATAATTATTCAATGTACATCATAAAATATAAATAATTATTAATATATAAAAATTTTTTTTTATTCAAATTAATTATTAATATAATATTATATAATTATTCAATAAAATATAAATAATTACTAATATATAAAATAGTTTTTTTTCCCTCAAATTAATTATTAATATTATATTATTCTAATTTATCTTTATTATTCATTTTTTTTCTTTTTTTTTTTTTTTTTTAGTAATTCATATATATTAAAATTTATATTATTATTTTCCCAAAATTTATTATGTTTAAATTCCGTATTATATAATACATAAAAATATTAATGAAAAATATTAATGAAATTGCATATTACCATAAACAATTTTTTTTTTTTTTTTGTTCTTTCAGGAGAGAGAAAATAATATTATTTAATATTATTTTCTATTAAAAAAAAGATTTTTTTTTTCTTTAAAAAATAAATTAAAAATAAGTAAATTTAATCAGTACAATTAATAAATAATATAGATATTTTGTTTTTATTATTTATTAAATTCCATTATTATTATTATTTTATTTATTTATTCTTTTAATAAAAAAATTATTGTATATAAAAGATTAAAAGAATTTAAGATTAATTAAAATTTAGATTAATTTCTCTCTTTCTAAGTTTATTTATTTATTTTTTATTTTTTATTTTTTATTTTGATAATTTTTAATATAAATTAGATTCATTGTATCAAAAAATTTTGGAATTCTTTTATTTATTTTCCATTTAATAAAATTTTTCTAATTAATAAACTTTTTCAATAGATTAAAAATTATTTAATTATTAAATTGTGTTTATAAACTATTACACAATTAATAAAATATTTTAAACTTAATAAAATATTTTAAAATTATAAAATATTTAATAAAAAAAACATATATATTTCATTATATAAATAATACATTATTAATTTATTAAAATATATTATACTAATTTATTTAAATAAAAATTGATATATTTTATAATTTAATCAATATATATAAAAAAATTGCAATATATATAATTTTTTTTTTTCTTTTTAAATACATACAAATTTTTTCTTTATAAAATATTTAAAATATTGAAATATTATAAAATTTTTAATATAATAATATAATATATTTATATAATACATAATATATAAAAAAAATTATTATTAAATAAATAAATAACAATAAAAAAAAAAAAAAAGAAAATTATTTCATATATTATAAATTAATTATTAAATTAATAGAATATTTTTTATTATTATTACTTTAATTCGAATTTTCAAAAGAAAAAAAATATTTTTATAATTCTAATATATATATATATATATATATAAAAGGAGAGTACTCCGTTAGTTTAATTACAAAGCAAAAGAAAAAAAAAAAAGTAAATAATATAAGAGATATGAAATATACAAAAAAAAATAATAAAGAAAAAAAATATTTATTAATATATTATATATAAATGTTTATAGTTTTTTTTTATTATTTTTTTTATTATTATTTTTGGTTTATTACTATCTAATAATAAATAATAAAATTTCAAATAATTGGTATATAGCTAATAATAAAATTCTTTCAACATACTATTAAATACTTTTTTTTTTTTTTTTTATAAATACTGAATACTTTAATAATGATATTTTAATAATATATATAAAAAAAATATTATAAAATAAAAGTAACATTGAAAGAGATGAATTATTTAATAATACTATTTATATTTATTTTTAATGAAATTTATAAAAAAAAATTATCAAATATATTTTTAAATAGCATTAGATTTAATATTAATATATTTATAAAATTAATAATAATAATTATAATAATTAATAAAATAATAAAAGAAATTTTGGAGATATTTCAAGGATTATATTAATAATATAGAATAATTTAATTATGTTATTTCAATACCTTGGATTAAAAAATAAAATAAAATAAAAGTTAACGTTGAAAGGGATGAATTATTTAATGATATTAATTACATTTATTTTTAATGAAATTTATACTAAAAAAAATTTATCAAATTTCTTTTTTTTAATAGCATTAAATTACATTAGATTTAATATTAATATATATATATTAATATATATAATATAAAATTAATAATAATAATTATAATAATTAATATAATAATAAAAAAAATACTAGAGATATTTCAAGGATTATAAAAATTTATATTAATAATAGAGAATATTTAATTATGTTTAATTTTAATACTTAGATAAAAATAAAATAAAATAAAAGTAGCATTGAAAGGGATGTTTAATAATATTAATATTCTAGTACATTTATTTTTATTTAACGAAATTTATAAAAAAAAAATTATCAAATATCTTTTTTTTTTTTTTTAATAGCGTTAGATTTAATATCAATATATATAATATAAAATTAATAATAATAATAATTATAATAATTAATTAAATAATAAAAGAAATATCTTCAATATTTCAAGGATTATAAAATTTACATTAATAATAGAGAATACTTTGGTTATGTTATTTTAATACCTTTGATAAAAAAATAAAATAAAAAAAAAATAACATTGAAAGGGATGAATTATTTAATAATATTAATTACATTTATTTTTAATGAAATTTATAATAAAAAAAATTTATCAAATATCTTATTTTTAATAACAACAAATATAACATTAATATATATAATATAAAAATATAATTATCAAAATAACAAATGAAATATTTGAGCCTTTTCAAGGATTATAATATTTTACATTAATAATATAGAATACTTTAATTATATTATTTTAATGCCTCAAATAAAAAAAGAATAAAATAAAAGTTAACTTTAACAAAAAAAATTTATCAAATATTTTTTTTTTAATAACATTAGATTTAATATTAATATATATAATATAAAATTAATAATAATAATTATAATAATTAATTTAATAATAAAAGAAATACTGGAGATATTTCAAGAATTATGAAATTTACATTAATAATAACAATAATATCATTAATTTTTTATTTTTTATTTTTATACGGCTATAAGAAATATAATCTAAATATATAATTTGAAATAAAGATATTTTATATAAACTATTTCTTTTATCTATATGATGATTTAAATTTTTTTTTTTATTTTTTTTAACAAATTAATTTGATATATAATATATAAATTATTCCAAAATATATATATATATATTTACATATATTTATTATGTGTATATAAATATTATTTAAAAAGTGAAATAAAAAAAAAAAAAAACGCTTTAAATATATCATAGTTTGAAATGTTACCATTAAGAGTATAACAGTACCAAATAAAATAAAATTAATATTAAATAGATAATATATATATTTTTTTAAAAAAAAATAATAAAAATAAAAATTAAATATATTATATATAAAATATAAAATATAAAATATAAAACATAATATATATATATTTTATTTTTTTGGAAAAACATTTATAATTTTTGGATTATTAAATTATTATTCCAAAGGTTAAATTAGTTTAAATATTTATATATAAATTAAATAGATATGTATTCAATAATTAAAAAAATTAATTATAATAATCATAAATAATAAATAATAATAATAAGAAAAAAAATAAAAGATTAACAATAAAATGTTGATCAATTCTTTGAATGTAGTTCAAAACTTCTTTATTATTATTATTATTATTATTATTTTAATAATATATAATATATAATATATAATATATTTAAATTCATTATTAATATTAAAAGATGGAAATGAATATATAATAGAATTTTAATATATTGTATAAAAATATTTTTTATTTATAAAAATTAAAAACTATTTAAATAGTAATAAATAAACCTTCCAATAATAATAATTGTTATTATATAACATATCTTTTTAATTTTTTTTTTTCTAAAATATCATATGTTTAAATATTAATATATATTTAATTTTTTATTAAATTCTGAAAACAATATAATCATTTGTTTAAATAAATTCTGAAAATAAACTACAAAAACCAAAAACCAAAAAATAAAAAATAAAAAATTAATTTAATTAATGTACTTTTCAGTTTTTTTTTTTTTTTTAATTTTTTTAATAAATGTATTGTTATAATAATAATAATAATATAATAATAATAAAAAGAAATAAATAAATAAATAAATAAATAAATAAATATATAAATAAATAAACATATAAATAAATATATAAATATAAATAAATATATAAATATAAATAAATATATAAATATATATAAATATAAATATGTTTTTATCACGTTTTTATTTATTATATTTATAAATTAAATTTTGAAATAGTAATAATAAAAATAATAATAGTAATAAAAATATTAATTTAATATATTACATGTTATAGAACGGTTTTATTGTATAATATATAGTGTGTACATTTTTTTAATATATTAATATACATAATCTTTTTATTAATTTTAATTTAGAATAATATATATATTTTTTTTTTATATTTATTGAATATCAAACATTAATTATTTTTGATTAGAATAATAAATATAATATAGCTTAGACGGCTTTAATGGTAATGCGATCTTCCTAGTTGTTTTATCTTTTTTTTTATTTTTATGTTATCAATTTATTTGAAAGAAACCAATAAAATCTATAAAGGTCAAATAGTAAAATAATCCATCGCTTTACTATATTATATTAAATATAAATTTTATATTCTTTGTAAGACAAGAAATTACCGTTGAAAAAAAAAATAAAAAATACTATTGTTTTAATTTTGTATTATAATTGATAGTATATACGTTCTCATTTCAAAGTAGAAAATAAAAAAAAAAAAAAAAGTAAATATTTGGGGGTAAATGTTTGTAAGTAACTTTTTTTATTCATATTATTATAGAATAAAGTTTATCTTTTCATTTTATTATATTTTATTTTATTTTATTTTTATTTTATAATAATTTATTATAATTTATTATATTTTATAATCTTTTATTATAATTCCTTTTTTTTTTTTCTTTTCTTTTTTAATATAAATATAATTATATAAATATATGAATATAAAAAATATATATATTAACTAAATAATAACATTATCTTAATTTCTAATTTCAGTTAAAAAAAAAAAAAGTTAAATAAATAATAGTATTTTGTATATAATATAAAGTTTAAAATTATTTTATATTAAATATAAATAAAAAATCTATTTAATTATTTGTTAAGGTGTATATTATTTAATTAATAAACAATAAGAGATATTAGTACTATTTAAATTAATAAAAGTTTATTTATTAATAAAATATATTAATTTTTAATATTGTATTGTTCTAAAAAAAAAAAAAAGGGAAAGACGATTTATTTATTTATATATTATTCATATTATGATTTTATTATATTATTATATTATCAATTATTATTATTATTAAATATAGAAATTATTGATCATTATTCTATTATTTATTTTATTTAAAAAAAAAAAACACATATAAATACAAAAAATTCCTGTGAAAATATAAATAATTTTTATTATAAGTTATATATGTATATAAAGTTTATTTGAAAGATATAATGATAAAATTTTAAGTTATTAAATTTAAAAAAAAAAATAAAAAATAAAAAAAATAAAAATAAAAATAAAAATAAAAAGAAATAAAAGTAGAAGGAATAAAAGTATTCCTTAAAAATTTTTTAAAAGATCAATCAAATAAAAAAAAAAAAAATAGAAATATAGAAAATATAGAAAAATAGATAAAATAGATTATATATATAAAATTAAAAAGTATATAAATCTAAAATATAAAAAATAAAAAAAAAATATAGTAGTATAATAAATATATTTATTAAATATTTAAATAAACATTAATTTATTATAAAGTGGAGGAAAACTAGACTATAGATATTTAATAATAGAATAGAGTAAGTCTTTAAAAGAATTCATTAAAAAAGAAAAAAAAACTAAATTCAATAGATAAAATTTATTAAAGAATAAAAATCATAAAAAAAAAAAATGGGTTTTTATAATGGAGAAACAACTACAAGCGAAATAATCGCTATAGTTATTCACGTATTATCAATAATATGTCTTATTGTAGTTATTTATTTAACATATCAAAGGAACAATCTAGTTACCTTTTTCTCTGTGGCAAATATAGGACAACATTTATCAAAGTTGTTCCGTTTAGTAATATTTGGTTTTACAATGACCAATTCTCCTCTTTGGAGTTGTTATGTCCATGCTATTACTAATTTTTTAACAGTTGGTATGGAATCATACATAGCTATGCTGTAAGTATACATAAAATAAAATATATCTATTTAAATTGAGAAATAATAAATAAAAATAAAATAAAATATATGGTATAATTTATTAAATAATTATATATATATAAATATTTATATATTTATTTTTTTTATTTATATTAAAAAAATAAAAATTAGTTTTGCCTTACGTTTATGGTTAATGATTACTAAAAAGAATGCCTTTAAAATATGGCTTCTTGAACACACAAAAATTTTAACATATATATTTGGTTTTGGTTTTCCAATTGTATTATCCGTATTTTCAATTTTACCACAATTATTGAAAGGAAAGAATTTTGTTATCCCACCAAAGGCTGAAAATTGTATTACTGGTTATCGTACAAATCCATGGCAAGTCGTTTTATCAGGTCCAGGTACTACCCTTCCACCATTTGTACTCTCTGCTTCATTTGCTGGTAAGTTTTAACTAAATTCATAAAGAATATTAAAAAAAAAAAAGAAAAGAAAAAAAAAATTTTTTTAATAATATAAATAATGTTTAAAATTAATACTAAATATATATATCGTTAATTTTATTATATATATATTTATATATATATAAATATTTTTTTTTTTATTTTTATTTTTTATAATTTATTTTATTTATTATATTAGTTAATATTGTTTTAGTTCTCTGTACTGTATCAACAAACAATATTATGAAAGATGTTAAAAAATTTAGTACTATTTCCTATTCAAGTTGGATAAGAATGTTATGGTTTGGTGTACTCTTTGGTTTAGTTGTTGTTATTAATATTACCGGGGATATAAAAAATGCTAAGGCCATGGCAAAAAATGGTACTTTAGAACCAGGAATTAAAAACATCTCAATTCCATATTACATTACTGCTGGTGTTGGTATTGGTGTTTTACTTATTTTTGGAACCACTCCAGAGGCTAAAAAGAAAATATCAAGTTTAGTTAAGAATACCTTAAGTGGTGTTACCTCATTATCAGGAAAGAAGAGCCAAAGTCAAAGTCAGAGTCAAAGTCAAAATCATAGTCGTAACCCAAGTCAAAACTTTAGTTTTGCTCAAGACATTTCTACAAAGGCTAGTAACTATAGTATGAGTAGTATTAATGCTAGTAGTATTACGATTAAGGTCGATTCTAATTCTTCATTCCAAGCCAGTAGAAATAATATGAATATGAATAGTCCTTTACCATTAATTAAAAATAGTATTAAACCCAAGAAGGCGGTTGGTGAATTAGAAGCCACCCTTGAATTTAACAAATTTATGAAATCTATAAATGATGAAGTTAGAGAAGATGAAGATGATGGCTTCCTCTTTAAAAATATGTATCAAAATAATACCTTTGCCTACGGTGATAATAATAAAATTTATAGTGAAATCAAGGATTATTCAGTGAATCCTCAACGTGGTAATATTACTCCACGTATGATGATACCAATACAGAAATTTTCAAATGAAAGAATACATCAACAACAACAAATACAACAATATAATAGTAGTAATTCATTCTCAAGTGATGAGTATAACTTCAATACAAGAGATGATCGAAATTTAGTAAATAAAACAAGAAAATATAGTGAAGCAGATTCAGATCAAGCTACCTTCTATCAAAGTACCATAGTCTCCGGATATAATAATTCACAAATGGATAGTTTTATAAGAATGGAGGATGATAATCGTAAAGGTTATTCAGAAAATAATTATGTAAGAGATGGTGTATATACTGAAGAAATAGTATATCCTGCTAAAGTTTCTACTTCTAAAATCGTAAAACAATAGAATCATAAAAAAAAATATATATATATATATATAAAAAACATAAACAAAAAACATAAACAGAAAAAAAAAATTAAAAATAAATAATAATAATAATAGTAAAACCAAAAAAAAAAAAAATTATTATTATTATTAAAAAAGAAAGTTAATTTAATGTAATATGAAGTGACAAACTTTTTTTATAAAAAAAGATTAGAAAAAATTTATATATATATATATATGCTTTATGATCATCAAAAAAAAAAAAAAAAATAATAATAATTTCTTTTTTTTTTTTTAATTTGGAGTTTTTTAACTCCAGATAGAAAAAAAGAAAACTAACAGATATATTTATATAATATAATGAAAAAAAAAATACTAAAAATACTAAAAATACTAAAAAAAAAAAAAAAAAAAAAAAAAAAACAATATAAAAAACATTTATAATTTATATATATTTATACCATAGAAATCTTGATTTTTATACATATATTAATTTTGAAAATTTTGAAAAATAATAATAATAAATATAAAAAAAAAAATTTTTAAAAAAAATTTTAGAAGTATAAAATAAAATAAATAATAAATAATAGAAAATTAATTTAAAGAAAATATATATATATATAAAGTATTTATATATTTTATTTGTTTTATTTTTTATTTTTTATTTTTTTATTTTTAAAAATAATTAAAAAATTAAAATTATTATTATATTAAAAATTATTACAAAAAATATATATATATATATATCAAATTAAAATAATTTAGATAAACATCATCATAGATTACAACACAGAAAAAAAAATAATAATAGTAAACAAACAAACAAACAACAAAAAAATTTTTATCATTAAAAATTCAATATCAAAAAAAAAAAAATATTTAATGAATTTTAAATCTTTTAATTAAATTTATTTAACTCTTTTAACTAAATTTATTTATTTTAACTAACTCATATATATATATTAAAAATAAAATAAAATAAAATAATAAATAAAATATAAATAAAATATAAATAGAATAAAAAAAATAAAAAAAATAAAAAAAAACTAAATAAAATATAAAATTATTATTATTATTATTTATTATTCTTTATTATTATTATTATTATTATTTATTCTTATTGTTTATTATTATTATTATTATTATTATTTTAATTATTTCTAATTTTTATTTATTTATGTATTTTATTATGATAAAAAATTAAACTTATTAAAGATTCATCATGATCCTCATAAAATAAAACAGTCATCATGAAAATTAATTAATTAAATATCTATTTGACGATCTATATATTTATTTGACCATGATGAAACAAAATTATGGAAAAAAAAAAAAAAAAAAAAAAAGAAAAGTGACATCACAATAAAAAAAAAAAAAAGAATTATTTTATTTTTATTTATTTATTATATTCAATAAATTATTATTATTAAATTATTATTAATAAATTACTTTTTTCAACATTTTTCAATTTTTAGTAAAAATTACATTTATTTCTTAATTAAAAAAAAAAAAAATAATAAATAAATTAATAATAAATAATTAATTAAATAATAAATATTAAATATTAAATAATTATATTGAATATTAATCATAAATAATAATAGTAATAAAAGTAATAATCATTATAATAGTAATAATAGTAATAAATTATATAAAATATATATTAGTATTGTATTATATATTATTTTTTTTAATAATCACTAATAAATCAATATATAAATATATTGATGAATAATAATATAGAACTGTAAGTCATTCAAGGGAGTCAATGTCCCAATTAATTTATGGTAAAAAAAAAAAATTCTTAATCTCTTTTATTATTATTATTATAAATCTTTTTTTTTTTTGTTCATTATTATTATTATATATTTTTTTAAACTACTAAAAGAAAAAAAAAAAAAACTTTAAACATAATAATTATAAAAAAAATTTTATAATAATTTTTTTTTCTTTCTCTCCTTAAATTTTAAAATCAAAGGGAGACTTATATTTATTAATTCCATATCCTTATTTTGATTAAGAGATTAATTCCAAATAGACTCACTTTAACAACCATGAAAAATAAAATAAAAAAAATAATAAATAATAAATAAAAAGTAATAAATAAAAAAAAATAAAAATAAAAATAAAATATAATAAAAAATAAAAAAATATATATATAAAAATAAGATTTATTATTTTATTATTTTAATTAGTTTTTAAACTTTAAAATTTAATTTATTTATTTATTTATTATTACATTTTCATATAAAGATCTATTTTAATTAAATTATTCTACAATTTTAATATATCTTTTATTGTATAATTTTTTATCTATTATAATTCTTATATAAAATTTTAATTATTATTTAAAGTTTTAATTCTTATTTCAAACTTTAATGATTATTTAAAATTTTAATTATTATTTATTTAAAAAAAATTTAAAAAAAAAAAAAAAAAATAAAAAAATTAAAAAAAAAAAAAAAACTTAAATTATTAAATATTTATTAAAATAAACAAATTAAACTTTCATTATCCTTGAAAGGAAAGATAAGGTTTGATAACCATTTTGTATTATAATTATAAATTAAATTGCTGTTTCGAAAGTCAACCTATAAATTCAAAAATTACAAGACAGTTAAATAGTAATAATAGTAATCAAGAAGTAAAGTAAAGAAATAGTGATAACAATTGTGATAATAAGTAAGAATAAAAATAGTTGTGATAACAATAGTGATAATAATAGTAACAGTAATAATAGTAAAGAAATAGTGATAACTATTGTGATAATAAGTCATAATAATAAAATCACAGTAATACTAGTAATAATAATAACATTATATAGAATTAATAACAATAACACTATTGTAATACTAATAATAATAATAACACTATAGTAATAATAACAATAACACTATTATAGTAATAATAATGTTATTGTTTTAATAATAGTAACAATAATAATAATAATAATAAATATTTAATTTATATAATTTTATGAGTAAAAGGGTTAATAGATAAAAAGAATAGAAAAAAAAATATAATATAGTTTAATATTAAATAAAAAAAAATTTAGATATTAAAAACAAATGAAAAAGAAAATTAAAAAAAACTTATTAAAAACAATTATCATTTTGACGGTAGGACAAACACAAATCATAAATTAAAAAATTTTGCTATTGAAATTAAAAAATTTTTAATTTAAAATAAAAAATTTCATTATTGAAATTAAAAATATTATTTAATTTAAATTAAAATTTTTTATTGATATTAAAAAATAGATTAAATTTAATAAAATAAATAGAAAATGGAAAATGGAAATAAAAGTAAAGAAGCAAAACAAAAAAAAAAATAAAAAAAAAATATATATATATTTTTTTTGAATAATAAAATTAAAATAAAAGAAAAAAGAAAAAAGAAATATAAAAATAAGAAAAAGAAAAAAAATATTGTTTTTATTTTAATATATATAAAAATAAATAAATTAATAAAAAAAGGAAAAAAGAGAATGTTATTTATTTGATATTTAAAATATTAATATATAAATTAAAAAAAAAAGGAAATAAAATATTTTGTATAAATATAAGAAATGAATAAATAAGTAAATAAATATAATATATATATTAAATTAAAGATAATAACTAACTAAATATATAAATATTAAAATAATATAAAATAAAAAAAAAAAAAAAATAAATTTAAAAATTATAACATATAAAGTTATTAATAAATGTATTTTTTTTTTTTTTATGAATCATTTTATTTTTTCATTGTTTTATTTTTTTTTTCTTTTATATATCTTTTTTTTTTATTGTTTTATATAAATATCTTTCTATATATATAAATATATATAAATATTTTTTTTTTAAAAAAAAAAACTGAGTAATTTAGCCTTAAAAATTAAATAAAATTTAAAAATATTTCTTATTTAATTAAAAAAAATATATAAAAAAACTTTGAATTATTAAATTATTAAATTATTTATTTATATATTTATTTAGTATATTTATTTTCATATGAACTTTTTTTTTATTCAATTTTTTCTTAAAGTTTTATTTGATATAATTAATAAGTTAAATATTTTTTCTTTTATAACTTTTATTTTATTTAATTTTTTTTTTTTTTGAAATATGAATTATGGATTATGGTTAAATATTATTCTAGAATGGATAAAAAAATAAAAAATAAAAAATAATATGATTAATTATATTTTTATTTTTAATAATAATCTATTTTATGAAAAGTAAATAATAAATAAATAAATAAATAAATAAAAAGTTGAAATATATATTTTATGAATTATTAGTTAATTGGTATTTACTTTTAGAAACCAAAAAACCAAAAAACCAAAAAAAAAAAAAAAATTAAAATTAAAAATTAAAATTAAAATTATCTATAGTATATTAATTAGACATATGAATTTTTTTTTTTTTATATTTTTTATTTTTATAATTAATTTTTATTTTCCTTAAAAATTAAAATATAACTGTTAAGGAATCCAATGATTTTTTAATCTCTTTTTATAAAATCTTATTAGTAATATTATATAAAATTATATAACATTATATAATTTTATTTTTATTATTTTTTATTTATATTATTTTTTATTTTTATTTTTATTTATTTATTATTTTTATTTTTATTTATTTATTATTATTATTATTATTTTTTTTTTGAAATGAAATGTAGTACATACGCGCCACCACTACCATAAATATAAATTCATTTACCGTTTTTTTTTTTCTTTTTTTATCATTTTTTTATTTTTAAATTTTTAAAATTTTTAAATTTTAAAAAAATATTTTTATATTTTTATTATATAGATTATAGTTTATTCATATTATTTTATATATATTAAAAAATGTTTTACATTTTTTTTAAATTATTTTTTATTAAACTTTTATTTTTTTTTATTTTTATTGGATGATTTTTTAAATAAATAAATTTTTTTTGTACACTATAAAAAAATAATAAAATTTTAATTTATTTATTTATTTATTTATTTATAGATATTAAATAAATAAAACAAAACAAAAAAAAAAAAAGAGAAGTGAAAAATGAAAAATAATTAATTTTTTTTCTAAGAAGGTCATTTGAAGATCTTAAATTTGCTATTATTATTATTATTTCTTTTTATTTTATAAAAAAAGAAAAGTATATACATATAAAATATATTCTTTTTATTATTTATTTATTATTTATTATTTATTATTTATTTATTATTTATTATTTATTATTCAATTATTTATTATTTATTATTTATTATTTATTATTTATTATTTATTATTTATTATTTATTATTTATTATTTATTATTTATTATTTATTATTTATTATTATTATTTATTATTATTATTTATTATTTATTATTTATTTATTTAATTATTTAATTATTTATTTATTATTAAAAAGTTTATATTTATTTAACTTTTTTTTCTTTTTATTTCTTATAGAAAATCATGAAGATCTTGAATACTTTAAAATATAAAAGATGAGAAAAAAAAAGAAAAATCATGTAGATCTAAGTTTTAGAAAAAAATATTTTTTCATTTTCTTTTCATTTAATCATTATTTATAAAATTATTATTTAAAACCGATTTAGTTTTATTTATTCGTTTATTTATTCATATTTATTTATATTTATTTATTTATTTATTCATACTTATTATTCATTTATTCATATTTATTTATTTATTTATTAAATTATTTTATGAAACATAATTAAATGTAATGAAAAAGTAACTAATAATTCATAAAAATTATTTTATTAATTTCTTTCTTGCTTTCTTTTGTTTATTTTTTTTTTTTTTTTTTTTTTTTTTTTTTTTTTTTGAATTAATTACTATTTCAATAAATAAAAAAAAAAAAAAAAAAAAAAAAAAGATTATACTAATTAATTAAATTTAAAAATTTTTATTTTTTATTTTTATTTTATTTTTTTTTATTTTTATTTTTATTTTTTTTTTTTTATTTTATTGTTTTTATTTTTTTTTATTAATTCTTTTATTTTTTATTTTTTATGTATTAATGAATTTTAAAAAAGGGAATTTAATAATTAATGAAATTTATATAAAGGTCTATTTATAATTACTTTTATGAAACATAATTTAAAATATGATAATGAAAAAAAAAAAATATAAAAAAAAAAGAGGTAAATTTCTTTTGAAAAAAATTTTTTTTTAAAAAAAAAAGAATTGTGATAAATTTTTACTTTTGAAATTTAAAATATAATTATAGTAATAATAAAAAATATATATAATATATATATAGAGAGAGTTTAATAATTAATGAAATTAAAATATATTTTTTTTTTTTCATATATAATATATATAAATATTTTTATAACTAATTATTTTTATAAATCATTAAAATAACATGAAAAGTATTTTTGTACTACCAAGTAATATATATATTTTTGCATTCACTTATATTTATTTATTTATTTATTTATTAATTAATTAATTAATGATGATAAAATACAAATAATTATAAAATAATTATGATGATATGTATTATCGATAACGATACAACAACTTTAACTTCTATATGATAATGATTATCATGTTTATATATTATGTTTTTATTAATTAAAGATAATAACTTTTAGTAAACGATTATGTAAATAAAAGAATAGAAAAAACTTTTTTAAAAAAAAGTATTTCTTTATAATAAAATTGTTATTATTATTATTAATTTTTTTTTTTAAAAAAAGTATTAATAAAACTTATTGAGTGTGCATAGGAAATATTTCTAATTTCAATTTAAGTCATAATATAAGATTGATTGCAGTTCCTCTAACTTTCTTTTTAATTTTTTTATTATTATCATTCTTATATTTATTTTCATTATGTGATATCATATAAAATAGAATGTAAATTGTATTAATTGAAAATTTATAATTTTAATTTACTTACGTTAAACGTCTAGAGTGAGGTTTTAATACCTTTTCTATCTTTTAAATTAAAAAAAAATTTTTTTTATGATATATATTATTATTAGGATTATCACTATTATAATCACTATTATTACTATTATCCACTATTACTATTATCGTTATTGTTAGAGGTAATTTTTGTATTATTTATAGTTGTAAATATTTTTTTTTTTATTATTATTTTACTTTTGTGAATTCGTATCATTTGATAAAATTAGGTTTTTTTTTTTTTTTTTGTGAATTAGTATAATTTGATAAAATTAGAATCTTGTTTTAATTTTACGAATTAAATGACCTAGTTTATTGCAAATGAAGAAAATTTTAATCCGTTAAAGGTTGCATTTTTTTTTTTTTTTACTAATTCATCAATACAAATTTTACTATTATGATTATTATTATTTTTTGTTATTTTTATTATTTTTCATTATTATTAATATTATTATTTTTATTATTAAAATTACAACTACGACTACTGTTATTATTATTATTATTATTATTACTATTATTAAGATTATTACTACTATTATTTTTATTAATATTAATATTATTATTTTTATTACTATTACTATTATTATTATTTTTATTATTAATATTATTTTCATTATTATTATTAATATTTTTATTATTATTATTATTAATATTGTTATTATTATTATTATTACTACTATTATTAAAATTATTACAATTAATACTAATATAATTATATTTATTACTATTTTTATTATTATTTTTATTATAACTTCTATTATTATTATTATTAATATTTTTATTATTATTATTATTAATATTGTTATTATTATTATTATTACTACTATTATTAAAATTATTACAATTAATACTAATATAATTATATTTATTACTATTTTTATTATTATTTTTATTATAACTTCTATTATTATTATTATTAATATTTTTATTATTATTATTATTAATATTGTTATTATTATTATTATTACTACTATTATTAAAATTATTACAATTAATACTAATATTATTATATTTATTACTATTTTTATTATTATTTTTATTACTTCTATTATTATTTTATTACTTTTATTACTACTATCTTGTTATAATCATAATGGGAGATGAGTACTCATTATTTTATATAACTACCACTATTATTTTTATTATTATTAAAATTTTTATTATTATTAAAATTTTTATTATTATTATTTTTATTATCATTATTATTATTACTACTATTCTACAACTATTTTATTATTATTATAATTATTACTATTATAAATAATTTTATTAATACTAATAGTACTATTATAAATACTTTTATTATTACTATTATTACTATTATATACTTTTTTTTATTATTATTATTACTATTATTATTTAATTATTTTTATTATTTTAATATATTTATTATTAATACTACTACTACTACTAGTATTTTATTATTATTATTATTATAATTATTTGTATTACTAATATTAATATTAATATTATTTTAATATTTTTATTATCACCTTTATTATTATTATTAATATTTTTATTATTATTATTATTATTACTATTATTACAATTAATACTATTATTATTATTTTCATTACTACTTCTATTATTATTTTTATTACTACAATTATTATCATTGCTATTATTACAACTATAAATATTAATATTATTATTATTGCTACTATTATTATTATTATTATATAATATTATTATATTTATTACTATTAAAATAACATTCCAGGTACAGACTATAATGGAAAATTTAATATAGAACAACTTTATAATAATTTTGTCTTACAATATGCAGTGTTTTCATGGTATCAAATGGAACAATATTTGGAATTTGGAAGAACTCACGATTTAAACTTTAAAGAACAATTGGAGAATGGAATTAGATATTAAACTTGAATAATCTAAAAAAAAAAAAAACCTATTTATAATGATATAAATATTTCTCATGATAATATACTATAGAAATATTTAGGAAAAAAAAGGGTTATCAATATAATTAAATTAACCGATATATTTGATACAAGCATGGAATATTTTTAAATGAACAAATGAATATACAAATGAAACAATAATTATTCATATAAAAAAAAAAAAAGATCATATTTAATTATCTGATATAAAAAAAATAATTTTGGTAAAATAATTGCTGATACAACTTTTTTAAATAAAAGTTCAAACTGAAAATGATATTGAGTATAATAAATATTTTTATACTAAATCTACAGTTTCAAATTTTGATGATACAAAAAAAAAAAAAAAATAGCTAATTATTACATGCAATAAATATAAATATAATGATAAAAATGACTTAGGTAAACTAAATACCAATAAATAATATGGAAGGGTTGTAGGAATTATGAAGATGATGGTGATAAATGTTATCCATTAATTGAAAATACCTATGGGTATTCAAGATGCTTATAATTTAGATGGGCCGGATAAATAGAAACTTGTAGAAAATAATTATAATGGTAAAGTTAACACGAAACGTTTCGAAACTGGTATATTTTACAATAAAGAAGTTGTAAAGCAATATTAGACTTTAATACATGATAGTGAAATATTAAAAAAATACGGCATGTAATACTAAATTTATGAATATGGCGAGAATGGATTTGGATAATAAGGGTACTGATGTTTGCAATTCTAATATAAGAACCATCAGTAAAATTATATGAACACTAAACTAATTAAATTAATTATTGGAACGTTAAAAATTAATATTTGGTTTATTACTGATTATCCAAATAAAGATTCCATACGTGCGATTTATTAAAGTAATGATCCTAAAAATACGGCCTTTTTGTGAAAACAAAACAAAAGTAGATAATACTTTTGATTTTTTTATCTCTTTTTTTTAGACAGGGACTAAATATTATGTTTTTAAAGTACCATTGACCAACACTTTTTTGTTTTGATATTATTTTATCTATTAGCCGTATTCACCATCAGCATTGCTAGAATTATCTTTGGAATACATATTATTAATCTTGAAATTAAATACTCACTTCTCCTTTTATAAAAGAAATTATAAAAATAATATTTAATTAATACAAACAAGGGGGGTCTCATATAATACTTCCTTACCACACATTTTTAAATCTTTTATTTTATACATTTCTAAGTAAGTAACCGACCCGCGCTGGTAGGCAGAGGCGTAAGACCTACATTGCAGCTCTTCGGTTGATAAACTGAATGAACAGCGGTACGGAAAAGAAATAAATAAAAGATTTAGTATTAAAAATTTTTTTGAAAATTTAATTTTAATTGCTATATTCTTCTTTAAAGAAGAATTAAATAAATAATAAATCAATTTAGAAGGTAATTGTAAAAAAAGTAAACAAATTTAAGAAGTTAATATTTGAGTATAGACAATTTTAATATTTGGCAAGCCGACACTGTCTTGCCAAATATTAATTTCATAAACTCTTATTTACTATTTTGCAAAAATTTTGTAGATAGTAAACGCGGGTATCTCAAAGGACCCAACTTTTGAAAAATAGGTAATTACGACCTAGAACTATAAAACCTTAACGCTTGAGGGTAACTACACACTTCAACAGGTGATGGTTTGTTCACTCACACATAAAATAAGAGGTGGGTCATGTTTGATCCCTGATAAAACCCTTGACATTCTTGCGAAGTGACATTAAAATTATATAGTTTTTATTTTTTAATTTAGGCTTTTATAAATTTGTTCGCCTACTTGTTATAAGTAATAGAATTTGTTTTTTTTTTTTGTGTTGTGATTATATTCTAGTTACTTAATTTTTTATTCTTGTAAAAATTGATTTATTATTATTACTTTCTAATATTAAAAAAAAAAAAAATATATATATATATATATATACATAAAGATGGAACAAGACAATTTTATTAATAATAATTCTGCTTTTAAAACTGGCTTTTCTGGAGACCGTCGTTTCTTTAAAGGATTTTTAGCCAAGAATGAGTTAGTTTTTATGCTATATCTTGATAGATTTGTTGATGATGAAACAAAAGTTGTATAATTGATAACCCAACTCTATGGTTCAGCTATGAATTGGGCTGCATCTCTGATAGAAAACAGAGATCCATGCTTGAACAAATATGAAACATTTGTTGGAAGACTTAAAGCTATGTTTGGGAACAATGATGCCACCTTCGTAGCAAATAAAAAGTTACGAACAATCAAGCAAAAAAGACTTGGAGACATTAAAAACTATATTCTTGAATTCAACAAGTATGCTGATGAGTCTTCATGGAATGAAGAAGCTAAAATGGACGCATTTATTGCCGGATTAAATGATCAAATAGCTACTAAGATACTTGAAATGTTCCCTGGACCTCAATCCCTTTATGCTCTACAAACAATTACTGCTAGACTTGATTCTCGACTTTCAACCAGAATGTAAAAGAAAATACTAAAATAGATTACAATAACAAAGATACAATAAATTTTATTTTATTTAAAAAAATTTTTATTAAAAATATATTTTATTAATATTTAATAGTTGTTTGTTAAATAACAATTACATCGAGAAAAAATGTGAAAAGTATCTTCTATTTATACTTTTCCTAAATACATTGATAATATATTATATTATTTAAATTACATATATTTTAATATAAAACTATCCTAATGAATTTTATTAAATAATAAATTTATAAACTATAGCTAAATTTAGAAAAATATAATTATTAATTAAACTAAATACTAAATAATTAAAATTAAGTACATTTATTATCTATTTATTATTTTAATATTATAAGTAAAGTCTTTATTTATTTTCGATTTAAAAACAATGTTAAAGGAGTCATGATTAAATTTTAAAACTTAATTTTCACAAAATAAACTATTAATTTATTTTGTTTTAAACTTTAATTAATTCATTTAAATTATTTTACAACAATAATTTTCTCAGAATTAAATTTTATAAAAATTATTACATTAAAAATTTATCTTGTGGCTTAAAGAATATAATTCAAAAATTTAGTTCATATGATTTATTTACTTTGTTTATTATTTTATAAATCAAAGAATAATTTACATTTTTGAATTACACAAGAAAAATTTTTAATTTAAAATGTGATTGGAATAATCACATCTTTACACAGAAGACAATTCTTCAATTCTCAAAATCATTCAAATAATAACAATAATAATAGAAGGCCTCCACCCAAAGGAAAACCAAAATTCAATATTAAAAGTTCATTATCAAAAGAAAAAAAAAAAGATAGAAGAAGAAAAGAAAATCTTTGCATGTACTGCGGTTCTTCTGAACATTCACTTAATAACTGTCCCTTAAGAAATAAATTCAAAAGCTCTTCAAGTAATGTGCACATCAGCAATCCAGAACCTACTACTATTCCCAGACCAAGAATTTCTGATCTTCCGAACGTATAACGTCCAATTTATGAATTTACTATTAAAGTTAATAATTCTAAAACAAAAACTAAAATTCTCCTTGATTCAGGATCTCAACTCAACTTAATCGATGTTTATTTTGTTAAAGAATATAATATCCCTTACTCTACTCAATCTGATTTTCCTAGAGTTTCTGGAGTTGGAGGTAAACAACAAATCTTAGGAAAAACCTCATTTGTTTCCATTCAATATGAAAACCATATTTGTATAATACAATTTTATGTAGTTGACCTTCCATCTTATTGTGCTATTCTTGGAACAGAATGGCTTTTTATTCATAACCCTACTATAGACTTTACTTCAAATAAACTTTTTTTTAAATCAAATCATTGCATTGCTAATTGTCTTGTTAATTCCATCATCATTTACTGCTTCTATTTGTACTGAAGAATATAACTCAAATAAAAATGAAGAACATAATGAAATAAATAATAATATTCAAAAAATATTACCTGCAAAACTTCTTCCATTCAAAGATGTATTTGACGAAAAATCTGCTAATGAATTACCTCCTCATCGTCCTTATGATTGTGAGATTAAACTTAAGCAAAATGCAAAACTACATTATGATCCAATTTATCCCTTAACTGAAAAAGAATCCCATGCTTTAAAAAAATATATTAAAGAAAATGAAGATAAAAAATTTATTAGAAAATCTAAATCCCTAGCCGCTGCTTCTGTTTTCTTTGTTCCTAAGAAAGACGTTAATTATCTTAGGCTTGTAGTAAATTATCGACCTTTAAATGAAGTCACCATCCGAGACTCATATCCTCTTCCATTAATTAATGATATGTTAGAAAATCTTAGTAAAGGCATAGTCTTCTCTAAATTAGATCTTCGTTCAGCATATAATTTGATTAGGATCAAAGAAGGTGACGAATATAAAACAGCATTCACTTGTAAATATGGTCATTATGAGTATTTAATCATGCCTTTTGGATTAAAAAATGCACCCGCGGTATTTCAACATTTCATTAATGATATATTTTAAGACATTATTGGTTCTTTCGTTTATTGTTATATCGATGATATAATTATTTTTTCTCCCGAAATGGATATTCACTTCCAACATCTTATAGAAGTTTTAAAAAGACTAAGAAAAGCTGGCTTATATGCAAAATTGGAAAAATGTGAATTTTGCGTACCATTCTTGGACTTCCTTGGTCACAGAATTTCTTCAGATGGAATATTCATGGACCCTAAAAAAGTTTCTTCTATCTTAGTATAAAAAGTTTTATGTCAAAACAGATTATAATAATACAAAACACTCTATTATAAAATAAATTCTTTTATTAAAAAATAATTGTTTTATGAAAAATCTTTTATTAAATAGTTCTTTTATGTTATGAACTATAAAGTAGTTAAAATAACAATTACGTTCTTTCAATTAAAGAAAATTTACAATATTTAAATTTTTTTTAATTATATTCTAATATATTAAATTAATTTAATTTTCATATATTCAATTTAAATATTAATAATAATTAATTTTATAAAATAATAAAATATTTAAACTAAAACTAAATATAGTATAATTTTTTAATTAACTATTTTTTATTATAAATATTTTTTATTATAACTATTTAAATATTTTAACTAATTTAAAATTAAACTAAAAACTATTAATAATATTAAACTATACTATTTAAATAAATAAATAACAATAACAGATTTGGCTAATTTTTTGTATCTAAATTATTTAATTTCATATTTAATAAATATAAATTTAAATAATTTAAGTTCTAATTTATAATTTTAAATTTCAATTATTAATTTAAGGAGAAGTAATTATTTAAAGTATTTAATTCATGTACGTAAATTTAATGTATGATTTTTCGTTTACATGAATTTATTGAAATATGTTTTAATTTATAAATTAATGTAAATTACATAATTTTATTCACGATATCGTGACAAAAAATTCATACATAAATTAATGTAATAATGTATTACATAAATTTATTAAAAAAATAAAGACATCTTTACACTTAGTGTAATGATTTAATAAATCTTTAATACATTAAATAGTTTAAATTTTCGTACAATTAATTTATTTAATGTATATGAATTATTTTATTAATATAAATTTTATTGAAATAAAATTTAATTATTTTTTTAAATTGAAAATATTTTTTAATTAGTTTAGTTAAATTAGTTTAGTTTTAAATAGTTAAATATTAATTTAGGAATAATCTTAAATAGTTAATATTTATAAAAATAGTTTTTCAATATTAAATATATAATTAAAATTATTAAAGAAATTTATTTAATTATTAATTATTCATACATTTATTTATTTATTATAAAATATTATATTGACGAAAGTCGCGAATTTTCGTCTAAAGAATAAACAAATATTTTTATATAAACTATATAATTATTTCACGTGAACAAACAAGAATAAAGAGATTATTTACATGCGCATGATAAATCTTATGATTTACATTTAATTATATATTAACATAAATAATGTTAATTTACATTTTAAGTTTAGTTTTTACATAAATATTTATGATTTATATTTTCTATTATTTAATTATAAACCTAAATTGTTAAGTTTATTTATTTATATTATTTAATACTTTAACACTCCCCCTCAAATCAGTTTTCATTTGTAATGAAAATTTGATTTGCAAAGGTTGTCATTTTAGTTCCATTAACGCATTTTGTTAATGTGTCAGCTAGCATTTTATCGGTACTGATATATTTTAATTTAATTAAATTTTTATCAATATTGTCTTTATTAAAATGATATTTGATTGAAATATGTTTTAATTTTGGATTTAATTCTCCATTTTCCATTGAAATTTTACTTGCATTATTATCAGTGAATAATGTTAGTGGTTTGTTAAATTTGAATAATTCATATAAGATATTTTTAATTCTTAATAATTTCTTTATACATACTGATTGTAATGAATCCGTCAATAAAAAACAGATTATAACAATAAAAAACACTACAATTTAAACAAATAAAATTAAAGTAATTTCTTTTATTAATAAATTCTTTTATTAATTATGAATTTCTCTTATGTTATTAACTGTAAAATAGTTAATAACTAATACATCGATTTAATTAAGAAAAATTACATGTATTTATATTTTTTCTTATTACATTATTAATATATGATGTTATTTAATAATATATATAAAACTATTTATTTATAAACAAAAGATTTTTTAATTAATAATTTTTATTATTTATTAATTTACTAAAACTAAAATTAATTTTTTAAACTCTTTATTTTATTTATTACTTTAATACTTATAATAATTTTAATTATATATTTAATATTGAAAAACTATTTTTATAAATATTAACTATTTAAGATTATTCCTAAATTAATATTTAACTATTTAAAACTAAACTAAATTAACTAAACTAATTAAAAAATATTTTCAATTTAAAAAAATAATTAAATTTTATTTCAATAAATTTTATATTAAAAAAATAATTCATATACATTAAATAAATTAATTGTTCGAAAAATTAAGCTATTTAATGTATTAAAGATTTATTAAATCTTTACACTGATGCACTTATGTATTCAGCTTCTGCTGTTGATGTGGCGACAACTGACTGTTTTTTCGAAGTCCAGGATATTGGATTATTTCCCATTAAGATAATATTATCTGACGTTGATTTTCTGTCAGTAACATCACCAGCGAAGTCTGAATTTGTGTAACCTACAATGTTACCAGTGCCATCATATTTAATTTTATAATTTTTAGTGTTTTTTAAATATTGTAATATAGCTATAACTTTGTGCCTGTCAGATACTATTGGATTTTCTGAATTTCTGGCGGCTTTATTAACTGAAAATGCAATGTCGGGTCTGGTACATTTTGATAAATATATTAACATACCAATTGCACTTTTATATTTGGTTTTGTCAAATGGTTGATTATTTTCAGATTTAGTATTGTCACCAACGCATGGTGTTCTTCTTACTCTTTGGTTGTTAATATTAAATGTTTTTAGAATATTGTTTATAAACTGAGTTTGTGATAATGAATATGTTTTATTATTATTTTCGACTTTAATTCCTAATAAGTAGTCAATCGGTCCAGATTTTGATATTTTAAATTTATTTTTAATTTTATTGAAAATTTTGCTAATTTCTTCCTTTTCGCCAGTAACAATCATATCATCTACGTATAAGCCTATTATACAAACTAATTTTCTGTTAATGACTTTCTTAAAAACACAACTTTCGGATTTTAGTTGCACCATGCCTTGTTCTATTAAAAATTTTGAAATAGTTTTGTACCACTGTCGGCCAGATTGTTTTAAACCGTACAGTGCTTTGTTTAGTTTCCAATATCCCCTCCCAAAGTTAGGATCTCCAGGGGGAATTTTTACGTAAATGTCCTTGTCTAAATTCGCGTTGAGATACGCAGCTTTGATATCTAATTGTAGAATATCCCATTTAAATTTAGCAGCGAGAGCGATAAGAAGCTTAAGACAATCAATATTTAAAGTAGGTGAGAAAGTCATTTCGCAATCAATACCATATTTTTGAATAAAGCCTTTAGAGACAAAGCGGGCTTTATGTTTAATAACATGTCCAAGGCCATCGGTTTTAAGAGCGTAAACCCATTTGGAAGGAATAGGTTTCTTACCATCTGGAATAGTATTAACAAAAGTCATAATTTTATTGGTGTAAAGATTATCAAGTTCATTATCTATAGCTTTTTCCCATAGAACATGGTCTTTGCAATTTGTGGCTTGGAAAAATGATTGTGGCACAAAATTTTCCAAGGAAGCAATAATTTTAGAATTAAAGTTTGATCTACGAAATTTTTGTGATTGGGAAGGTGTTAAATCGTCTGAAAGTGACCTTTTATGAAAATTAAAATTAAAATGATTTTTATAATGTAAAAAATTATTTTTCTTAATTTTATATTGATTATTTGAAAATAAATAATCGATATTTCCATTTTCAAAATTTTTATTATTTTTGAAATGAAAGTTACTCCTATGATGAGGTAAATTAATTCTATTGAAAGGATTAGTATTAAAAGAATTTTGGTTATCTATGTGTAATTCTTTAACACTTCTTCTGCCGTTAAAAGGGAACTTTTTGTCAATGTAAAAAGAGATAATATTATTTCTATTAAACATAGTGTTTCCTTGAGAAGAAGAAGGAAAATTATAATAATTTGAGTTTGATAAATTTTTTGATTGCAATATATTGTTAGTAGTACTGGTAGATATATTATTTTTAATATTTGTTTCAGAAAAATTTTTATTAAAATTTTCTATATTTATATTAAATTTATTAGAAGACATATTGGTTTGTTCATTGACTTTTTCTTGATTATTAAATTTCATATTAATTAAGGTTTCGTCTTTAATATCAAAGAATTTTTCTTCATCAAAAATTTTATTATTATTTTAAGTTTTAGAAATTCTAACTTTATTATTATTTGAATTTCCAGAAAATTTTTTCTCATGTTTAAAATTATTATTTGATAAAGTTTCATTTAAATTTTTGTCTTTATTGAATTTTCTTCATTAATTATCAGAAAAATTTTCATCAGATGAATTTTTGAAATTATCTTGATTTTCGATATTTTGGTCCACTTCTTCTTGAATTTTTGTAGAAGTGTCCTTACCAATATTATTAGAAATATTGGTATCATTTTGATCCTCAATTGCTGGGCTTTTACCTTTGTCTATTTTGGGTAAATGTTCATTATTTGAATTTTTATAATTTTGTTCATTAAGTCCAGTAGGTGATTTCTTTGAAGAAGGTCCCAAATTTTTGTTATTTTTCTTGAAATTTCCGTTATATTTATTTTCAGAAGATTTGTCATTGTGATGGCTATGATCTAGATTGTCTTCCCCAGAAAATTGTGGTGAATTTTTTGAAAAATAGAAATCAAAGGCTAGAAAGTCTTGGTCTCCATATTGATTAATTTTATTATTTGCTAATTTAACATTAGCAGGAGTATCCTCAAGACAGTATATTTCTCTACAGTAGTGGATTGAATAATCGTGAAAATCCATAATGATGTAACTGTTTGATTTTTCACTAAACCCAAGAAAAATTCCTTTCTTGGAATTAGGTGAAAATTTTGATTTGTTTTGACTTCTGTCAATATAAAAAGAGATGCATCCGAATACTTTGATATGATTAATTTTTACTTTATTCATATAGAAGATTTCATCTGGAATTTTATTATAAATTCCAGAATGAGGAACTTTGTTGTATATATAATTGGCATATAATATTGCGAAGTCCCAAAAATTTTCGCTTAGTCCACTCCAATATAGCAAGGTTTTTGCGCAGGAAACAATAGTTAAGTTAAATCTTTCGCATAATCCGTTATTTTCTGGATTATACGGGGGAGAAAAAACCTTTACTATTCCATTTTCATTGCAAAAGTAATCAATTATCTTGTTTTTATATTCCTTTGCATTATCAGATTTAAAAACTTTTATTTTATAATCTTTGTATTTATTGTTTAACATTCTTAAGGTATTAATGATAATGTCTGTAGCTTCTGATTTACTCTTCATAATAAAGACCTATGATTTTCTTGATACTTCATCTAGGATAGTTAGTATAAACCTTTTTCCTGTGTATGATGTGTTAATTGGACCAATAATATCCGAGTGGATAACTTCTAATATTTCTTTGGCTCTGGGAGGAATTTTATTATGTGGATTGCGTTTCATTTTCGCGATTCTGCAATCGTCACACTTATCTAAGTTAATTTCATGATGGTTTAGGAAGTTTTTCAAATCTTCTTGGTAGAAATGGCCAAGCCGTCGATGCCAAATTTAGTTCTTCAGCATTACGAAAATTTTGAATTGCCTTAATATTTTTCTTAGAGTTTCTTTCGTTTTCAATATTAAAATGAGTAACTACAATTTTAACTTCATTGTTATTATTAGCTTGGAATGTGGCAATAATATTATAATTGTTATCTAAAATTCTGAGGATAATATTATTGTGTTTATCCTTTTCTGTCAAGGTTTTAACATCTTGTTTTGCCCATTCTATTCCACTAATAATATTTTTAGCTACTTCTTTTGAATATAATACTTTGTTAAATTTAAAATGATAATTATTAATAGTAAATTCAAATTCACCATGACCTTCAAAATAGCAATAAGTATTATTTTCACATCTTAACTTTATTTTTTCTTTTTTAAAATTTTTAAGCAGACTTAGATCATTAGTTATATGTTCACCAGCACCTGAATCATATAACCATTCTGATGTTTCTGTTTTATTGTAATTAATATTAAAAATTTCATTTGTATTATTTGTATTTATTTCCTTTTTATTAATATTATTTATAAAAATTTCTTTAGCTAAATTTAATTTATTTTCTACTCGCGTTGTTATATTATTTTTAATTAAAACTTCATTTTTAACGTCTTCTTTATCATAATTTATGAAACAATTTGATTTTTCAGATTCTTGATATTCATCTGAATCATTATCATCCACATATTTTCCTTTGCTTTTAGGATCATAATATTTATAAAACATTGGACAGATATCATTATACGATACATTTTCGTTGTATTCATTATTTAAATTAATGTATCTAACAGCTCTTCCATTTTGCCCATTATAATGTGGATGATAATTGTTTCTGTATTTTTGTTCATCTTGAATGTAGTACTTGTTATATAATCCTTTTGGATTTCTTGGATTATATCTACATTCTTTGGTAGAATGGCCTCCTTTTTCACATATTTCACAGAATTTATTATTATTGCTATATTTAATACAATTAAATTTATCTTTATTGTTTTGTTTACTTGGATTTCCTTTTTTGGGAAAATTTTTATTATTGTTCTTGTTTTTTAAATTTTTCCTATCCTTGTGTCCAAGTTTCCCAGCATAATCTATATCCATCGGATCATCAGAGTCATTTCCATTTTGGGTAACATCGTCGACATAAATCCAGGTATTTATGTCTTTTACGATGGTGGTCCTAAGATTTTCAGCAGTTTCATTGCCATTTAATGTTATTTTCTTTTTGTAACTTGTAGGCAATGATTTTAATATGTATTTAACTTTTTCCTTTTCGGAAATATTATTTCCGGAAGATTCCATACCTTTAAATAATTTAAATAGTTTTTTTAAGGTAAATGGAATATCTTCCTCTTTCTTCGCTTTTACCTATCTTAATTTATTCATCCATTGAGTCATATCGTTTTCGTTGAGTTTGTACTCCCCTTCTAAATATTCGATTATTTCACGAGGGGTAGTCATTCCGATTATGTCCTCATGAATTTTGGTACATATGGTATTTTTTATGATGTAGCGGACTTTTGTATTATTCCTTTTTGCATTTTCTATATCGTCCGCATTACTATTTGTGGCCCTTTCCTTTTCTTTTACTACATCCTTTATTAGATATTCCTCTAAGCCATCCTTTTCGAGGACATCTTTTAAACTATCATACCATATGTTATAATTTTTGCCATTCAATATGGCTTCCTTTTTGAAAAATAAGGATTCGTTCATAAATATTTTTATTATTTTTTTTTTTTTAATTTAAAATTAGTATTATAATGATTTTGTGTTTTATTAAAAACAATTTTGTGTTATATTAAACAATTTTATTTATATTTATTTAATTATTATTTTATTTTATTAAAGATATTTTATATTATTTTATCTTTGTTTTATGAGAATGTTAAGAGTACAAATGAGACTCTTAATCTATTAAAGAAATTTATTTAATTATTAATTATTCATACATTTATTTATTTATTATAAAATATTATATTGACGAAAGTCGCGAATTTTCGTCTAAAGAATAAACAAATATTTTTATATAAACTATATAATTATTTCACATGAATAAACAAGAATAAAGAGATTATTTACATGCGCATGATAAATCTAATGATTTACATTTAATTATATATTAACATAAATAATGTTAATTTACATTTTAAGTTTAATTTTTACATAAATATTTATGATTTATATTTTCTATTATTTAATTATAAACTTAAATTGTTAAGTTTATTTATTTATATTATTTAATATTTTAACAAAAATTATTATAAGTATTAAAATAATAAATAAAATAAAGAGTTTAAAAAATTAATTTTAGTTTTAGTAAATTAATAAATAATAAAAATTATTAATTAAAAAATCTTTTGTTTATAAATAAATAGTTTTATATATATTATTAAATAACATCATATATTAATAATGTAATAAGAAATAATGTAAATACATGTAATTTTTCTCAATTAAATCGATGTATTAGTTATTAACTATTTTACAGTTAATAACATAAAAGAAATTTATAATTAATAAAAAGAATTTAATAATAAAAGAATTTACTTTTTTGTTTAAATTGTAAAGTGTTTTTTATTGTTATAATCTGTTTTAATTGACGGATTCATTACACTTAGAATGGCCTATTCCTAAAAATGTAAAAGAATTACAATCATTTCTCGAACTAGCGAATTATTATCGACGATTTATTCCTAGTTTTGTATCCATTGCTCATCCTCTTCATTGTTTATTAAAGAAAAACTCTAAATTTAATTGGTCTACTGAAATTCAAAACGCATTTGAAAATCGTACAAACTGTTTTTCCGTAAAAAGTATAAATATGAGTAAAATTTTCACAAAAGAAATATTTTAAAAATTCGTGCTTTTATTAATTATTCAATTAATAATAATTAATTTGATATATTACATAATTAATTAATTAATTAATTAATAATTACTTTAATAAATTTTATTCTAATAAATTAATAAAACAAAATTTTTAAAAAACGTTTTAGTTTATTATTAATTTCCAGTGTTGCCTGTTGTTTTATAAGTGGACCTGCACATTACAATAACTAGAATAATTATTAATAAAAATTTTAAATATAAAAATAAATAATAGATGTTAGTAATGGAATACTTGAAAATGGTTGTCTTGTTAGCATTGAAAAACTACAACAATGTAGTGAATGTTTTCCAAGGGAAGTCGATATTGTAACGAATGTGGTTTTATCTCACCAAGTTGTTGTAGTTAATTAATAATAAACAGATAATACCGAAAAAGGAGAATATGACAATTATTTATAGTTATATTTTGTTATTTTATTCATTATTAATTAGATGTTAATATCGACTTCAAAGTCAAAATAAAATAAAATACATAAAGTTTTTATATTCAAAAATCATTGTTTCATGGGTTCGACTCATGCCTCGACTAATTTTGAAAAAAAAAATAATTATTTTATTAATTATTGATAATAATTTCTTTAATATTCTTTCTGTAAAAATTATAGAAAGTCAAAGATTCTTTCCATTTGTAATTCAGCCGATATGAATTTATAAATTCATATTTTTAAAAAATTTTTTTTTTCTTTTTTTATAAGATTCATTTTTCATCAATTAAAATCTATTATCTAGAAACTTTTCATTATAAATCATTACTAACAAATTTCTAAATATTCCTTTAATATTATTATTATATTTTAAAACTGTTTTTCCGTTAAAAATATAATGAATGAAAATATTTTTTCCTCATACTTTTATTAATTAACGTACAAGTAATTTGAAATATTACATCGGTTATTTTTCCTTTACTTGGTCTAACATTTTATTACTTTGTTTTTTTATTCTTTGGCTTTAAACTTTCTAGTTTTTTAAGCCAGTACTCCATATCAGTATTATTATTACTATATTTTCCTTAATACGATAACTGTTAGTTAGTCGACTAATCTCTTTTTAGATTTTTTTATTTTTTTATGTCAACATTTTATACTAATTCATTATTATTAAATTGGCATCAATTATCTCAGCCACTTTGATAATTAGTCATTTGATTCTATTATCCAATAATGGATTTAAAACATTATTGTTAATAGCTGGTGGTACATTATTGTTTTTTACATCAGCTTGTACAAGATTGTTGTCTCGAACGGAAACAGGTTCGTAAATTGTGATTGTGAGGTTTATGATAGTAATAATGAAATGTCCCTGTTGGTTGCATCATACCATTTTAGAAGGTTAAATATAGAATACATTATTTATATAACCAATAATATCAGCTTCCAAAAATTCCTTAATACCATAAGTTTTGACAGCGTTTGAAATAAGAAATTTCCATTCGTTGAAGTTGAACTATCATTCGTGAAAGGTTTTATTTGTAATTTTAAAATTTTGAATATGAAATGTATTAATTGTATTTGTTTGAATATTTGGAGGTTCTACTTCAACAGGAAGGTCATTATTGTGCTTGCTGAAGTTTCTGAAGAATTTTCTGTAGTTATTGGATTTTCTGATTTAGTCATTGTAATGCGACTGTTAATATTTTTTTATTTTAATTTTTAATGAATGATTAATATTTAATATATTTAATTTTGATTTTGGCAATTGTTAATGAATTACTGAATCAAAGAAATTATTAATATTATAAATCAATTTAAAAATCATAAATGTTATTTATATTTTATTATGTGTTTATTTATTTATTTTATTGCTTTTACATTAAGAAGGACCTTATTCATTTTAGAATATGTCATTAAATACTATTTATAATTATTTTCCTGTAATAGTCTAAATATTATTGGTAATAAAAATTTTTTACACTTAATAATGTAATATAATGTACAATGTAATTAAACATATATATACGATATTTAACAATTATTATTACTATTCTTTTGTTATATTAAATTATTCTTAAAGATAGTCATAGATTCATTCTTGATTTATAAGAATTTTAATTACAATAAGGATTTGGTAATAAATAAAAATAAAAATTAAAAAATAAAAAATTAAAGAAATATAATTAATTTTATAACAAATTATTAATATCTTCATCAAATATCATTCAATAAAGACAACAAAAAAAAATGACGTAAATTATAAACCTTCTTATAACATAAATTTCATTTTCTTATAAATATTAAAAGTTGATACAAAAATTTATCTCCTACATGATTTTTTATAAGAAATACATTTTAAAATTATATAAATATATATAAGAATATGTTTTATACATAAACGTATTAATTTTATTATTGTGTTTTTATTTATATATAGGTATAATATTAAATAAATAAATAAATAAATAAATAAATAAATAAATAAATATATAAATAAGAAATAAGTTTAATACATAAATTTAAAGAATGTAGTTAATTATGTCAATTTTTACAATGAATAAGATTACCGACTTTTTCTTATTTTGAAATACAAAATAACCAATAATATTTATTACTTTTTTATTTTTTTATTTTATTTTTTTTTTTATATTATTCAATAAGTTATATATTACTGAATAATACTTTTTTTTTTTTTTTTTTTAATTTTACAAAATACTCTTTTAAAATACAAAATACTCTTTTAAAGGAATCAGGATTATTGAAGAGTATTATTAAAGAAAGTTCTTTTTTTTTTTTTTTTTTTGACATTTTTTTCATATTACACTATTTATTTAATATGAAAATAATAAATACAATATAAAAACATAATATTCATAAATAAATAAATAAATAAATAAATAAATAAATAAATAAATAAATAAATAAATAAATAAATAAATAAATAAATAAATAAATAAATAAATAAATAAATATATATATATATATATATATATATATATATATAAATAATCAAATTATTTAGTATAATTCTATTTGATAAAAATTTCTGAATTTTAATAGAATATTTAAAAAATATGAAATTGATTTTTTCATCGCTTAATATATTAATTAATAAAAGTTAAAAAAGTTTAAATATATATATTTTTCTAATGATTTTCTATAAAATAATTATTAGCTATATTATATATTATTATGTATAATATATATTATTATTCAATTTCAAATTATAAATAATATATAATGAAAATAAATGATTTAGAAAAACTAACAGAAATCAAATATTAGTATGATTATTATTGTAATATTTTAAAAAATATGATAAAATATTGGTCATTTTTTTGGTCATTTTTTTTTATATCAGTTTAATGAAACAAATATTTCTATATATTAGAATTATTTATAATATATTGAAATTATTTGTAATATATGTATTTTTGTATGATATCTATTTTTTTTTTTAAACATTAATTATAATTAATTATATTAAAAAGTTGAAATTTATATTTAATATGATTTTGATTAAAATAAAAAAATTTTATATCTAATTCATAATTTTCTTTATAAACTTTTTTTATTTTTATTTAATTATTGATTGATGAAGTTAATTTTATTAATTTTTTTAATAATAATAGTTAATGACATAAAGCTTTAATAATATTAATTATTTATTATTTATTTTTTTTATAATATTATTTTCTTTAATGAAGTGAATGTATAGAAAAAAAAATTTTTTTTCTTTACTATAATTATTTTCTTATATAGCATAACACATGTCTTTATATAACAAAATAAAAAAAATGAATTTTCTATTTTTTTTTTTTAATTTTTATATTAGTTTTTTTTTTTATAAAAAATAAAGTTTAATTAATCCAATTTTATATACTTTTAATTTATATATTTAATAAAATTTTTTAATATGATTTCTTTTATATATTTCGGTTACACAAGTATTACTATAATAGGAAGTTTAAGTCAAGAGTAATTTATAAATCTATTATATATTAAAGTTTATTGTAATATGAAATTTAAATTAATTTTTTTTTATATTTTTTAAAGTTCTCTTTCTTTTTTTTTATTTATTATTTTTTTTTTTTTTATACATTTTTTCATTTTTAATTGGAATGAAATCTTTTAAAGTTTTGCTATAACTTTTTTTTTTTTACTAGGGATTTTTCGATATTTTATTTTGACTAATTACAATTAGTTAATAAGCAAGGGAAATTGTTTCTGATACAATGTAACTAATGAAATCATTTCATTTGTCTGTTACAGTTACATTCATTAATTATTTGTTATTAATTAATTTTATTTAATAATTTTCTTTTTTTATATTTTTTATTATTTTTTTTTTAAAAAATAATTTTATTATATAGAATAATATTTACTTATTTAAAAAATAACAATTATTTTCAATAATATATTAATACGTTTTATATATATTTCAAAATTAAATGATTATATATTTAATCATACTTGAATGCATTTAATTATATTTATAGTAATATAATATAGAATTATTTATTTATTTATATATTTTTTTTTTAATAAAATGTATTTAGAATAAAAGTAATATTATAAAGAGATATATATTTTTAATAATTTACTTTGTTTCCTTTATTTTATGAATAAATAAAGTAATTTTAAAACTAAAATAATATTTATGATATCAATAATTATGCCAATTATTAGTACGTTAAATAATTAAGAAACTGGAAATCCATAACAATTAGAAAGAGATACATACTTATATTGAAATTATGAATTAGATCTAATATAAAGCATTATAAACTACATATATATAGGTAATAATAATACATAAAATATTGATAAATATAATTACATTATTATACATAATTATTATACATATAATTATATATAAGAACCAGAATGTTTGAAATAAACATCCATATTTTATATATAATAAATTAAATTTTTATTAATAAAAATGAATTAATAAAATACAAAAATACTACAAAAGATATTAATTAACTTTTAATAAATAATATATAATAATATAATTTAATAAATACAACTTTAAGGAATTTTATAAAAAAGTCAAAAAAATATATAAAAAAAAAAATATTATATAATTTTTATTAATTTCCTTAATTTCATTATTTATATATATATCTATATTTCTTTTATTTTTATTTTTTTTTTTTTTTTTTTTTTTTTTTTTTTTTTACTGACAGTTTTTATTTTAAAAATCTTTAATTATAGTTCATTGAATGGAAAATTTTTAATCTGAATTTATATTTAAATAAATATTCTTATTTATTTTAGCAATTATTATTGTATTTAATATTGATTAGGAAATAAGAATAAAAAGGATATACATAATATATATAATTAATTAAATAATTGTAAATGTAATCTTTGAAACTATAATAAAATATTTTTAAAATTTAAATTAAAAAAAAAAAAAAATAAAATAAAAACATAAATGTAATAATAATAATAATAATAATAATAAATAAATAAATAAATAAAAATAAAAAAAAAAAAAAAACTTTATATAAAAAATTATAAATTATTTAAAAAATCTTTAATTATTAAAAAGTATGAAATAAGTACAAATAATAAAATAATAGATGATAAAATAAAGCATAAACAAAAATAAAAAAAAAAAAAAAAATAACTATTTAAAAATTTAATCATAAATAACAAGCAAATTATTTTATTTTTAAATACTAAATAAGGATATATATAAAATTTCACATATATATATATAATATATATATATATATATATTTTTTTGATAAAAAAAAGAAATAATAATCATTTTAATTCATAGCATTTTATAATTATTAATTATCAAAATAATATTTACTAAAAATTAAAGGTATGAATAAGATTTTTAATTAATAATATAATTAGAATCTGTAGAATTTCAGTATTAATATATTTATTAATTAAGTTAATTTAAAATTTATAATAGAAAGATGAATTCTCGAAAGATATTGGTCCTTTTTTTATTTTTTTTATTAATTAATACAGTTCTTTCAACATCTCTTTATAAAAGAGCAGATGAAGGTGATGATGATGGTGATGAAGATGGAAATACTCCAGCTACATCAACTGCAAAATCATCAGCTACTACATCAAAAGCTGAACCAACTACTGCTAATCCTAAACCTACTACTACCAAAAAAACTACTACACAAGCTTCAAAACCAACAGTAAAGACTAATCCTAAGCCACAACCACAACCACAACCACAAACAAAACCACAAACTTCAAATAAACAAAATAATAATGTTAGTCCAAATCAACAAAACCAACAAGCAAAAACACCTGTTAATGCAATTCCATCTGCGACTACACAACCATTTCCAATGGCATCTAGTTCTTTAAATTCAACTGTCCCATTTAATGCTACTACCTCTGTTGCTCCTTTAACTCCATTAGTAACTCCATTGGCAACAGTTGATCCAAATGCTAATGCTAATACGAATGCTCCAGATAACAAAAAATCTGGTTTAAGTACAACAGGTTAATATATAATAGTTATTGTTTATTAAGAAATATTTGATGAATATTTTGAAATATTTTTAATTAATAATGAATTGTGTATAATCATTAGTTATTAAATTTAATTTTATTATTTTTTTCGATAATAATTTTAGCATTGATTGGTATTGGAGCTGGTGCTATAGTAATTATTGCATTAGCAGTTGTAGGATTTGTATTTTATAGGCGTAGAAGTCCTCAGGATGATGATGTATATAACACAGGAAATGTTAATCCAAATTATGATAATTATAATGATTTTAATGATTATAATAAAGCACTTGGTGGTAATTACCAAAATCAGTATGAACAACAAAACACTAATTATAATGGTCCAAATAATGAACCAGATTATGATTATAATAATTATCAAAGAAATAATTATCAAGAAAATAATTATAGGGATAATTATCAAGAAAATAATTATAGGGATAATTATCAAGAAAATAATTATAGAGATAATTATCAAGAAAATAATTATAGAGATGATTATCAACAAGATAATTATGACTATCA
>JACVTC010000114.1:340000-410000 GCA_016946835.1 Neocallimastix lanati (nom. inval.) | reverse complement strand
ATTTATAATATAAATTACATTAGTACTATTAAATATTTATTATTTAGACACTTTAAGAAACATACAAACAAACAAACAAACAAACAAATAAATAAATATTATTATCATTATTACTAAAAATAATATTTTATAATAGTTAATAAAAATAAAAATAGTTAAATCAAATAATAATTAATTAATGATAATTAATATAATGTAATAAATATTATAATATATAAGGAAAAATTTTTATATAAATATAGGGGTCATTCCTGAATGAATTATCTTCTCCCATAAAATGGTGAGATTTTTTATAATAAAAATCGTGCCAATAAGGGTTCATCACTTCTGATGTCAGTGCATCATTTCATAATTAACTTTTTAATTCGTCATAGATAACCTTTTAATGTAATATAAAAAGTAAAACTTCGAATTGTGAACTATAAAAATATGCTAGAAAATTCATATGGAAATATTCTTTTAACAAAGTTAATAATATCTATCATGGAAAAATAAAGAATCCAGAAAATTGTTATTATATAAATTAATATTAGCAACTTTAGATAGAAAACCATTGTTTTGAATATTAGAAACTTAAATATCATAATTATTCTATATAATTAAACAACATGATAGAAAAAAATATTCACATTTTTATGATTATTTTAATTTTTTTTTATTTTTTTTTTATTTTTATTATTATTTTTTATATTTTTTTCTAAAATAGGTAAAGTCTTACCGATCCTATAATCCTATATATTAATATTTTTTATTAATGGAATTATAATTTATGTTATTATTATAAAATATGTAAAACTTATTATTTTTTCAATATAGTTTTATATGTTTTATAATAACATATGTTTTAAAGTTTAGTTAACATTGCAATTAATATATTTATTATTTATTAATATAATAATTATTATTATATTATAAATAAATATTAATTGAAACATATATAAATCTATTTTAATTATAAATGTCATATAATTATTATAATATGAATAATAATTTTATAATGATAATTATCAATAACAAAAATAAAGGCTAATTATTATTTTATTTTATTTTTATTTTTTATTTTTTTAAATGGGTTATATAATTACTATAAAAATTTCTTAATTCAAAATTAAATATGTTATAATATATTTTAAAAAAAAATTCTGTGCCTTTTTTTTCCAATGTTTTTAATTTAATTAACCGATTGTGATTTTTATTATTACATTGTTAAATATAAAATTTATATATTATATAATAATAGTTGAATTATAATTTTTTGTTAATTCAATCTTAATAAATTATAATTTAATTAAATTTTTTTTTTCTTTTTTTTTTTTTTTTTTAAATATTATGATCCATAAAAATATTTAAAGTTTTATGGTAACCAGTGATTTTAAAAATAATAATAATTTATTAACAAATTTTTTATATTAATTATTTTATTTTATTTTATTTATTTATTTACTTAATTTTAAAAGTTTAAATATAAAAAAATCACATTATTGATGTCTTAATTTAATAACATATTATTTTTTAATTATCAAAGTTAATTTTTAATCAAAGTTATTAAACATAATAATAAAAATTAATAATAATAAAAAAAAAAAAGTTGACAAAATATTTGTATTAATAATATTTAATTATTAATAATTATATAAATAGAAATTTTGTTTTATTTCATTATCGAAATGTTTTTAATATATATATATTTTATGTAATTAATATTTATCTAAAAATAAATATATAAATTAAAAATTATTTATAATGAAGAATATCATAATTTACAATAAATGTCAGCATTGAAATGAATTATTATGTCGTCCATTGAGTATATTTAATATAATTAATAATTAAATACTTTTATATAATAATTATTCATATAATAAAAAAATAATTGGTTCATTCATTATAATTATGATTATCACCTTTATTATATTTTATATTTTTAATTTTTTTTTTTTTTTTTTTTTTTATAAAATAAATTTATTTTTTTTTCTTTATTATTTATAATTATTAAATTAATGATTTTCATATTAATTTGAAATATTCAATATATATATATATATGAATTTATAATTAATATTAATGGAAGAGAAGTTTTGAATTAATATATATATTTATAATATATATAAAGATATATCAATTAAAATAAATCATATCACTCACAAATAAAAAATTTTATTTCTCTTTCTAGAATATTTTGATATATATATATATTAAAAATAAAATATCAAAAAAGTATTAAAGAATAAAAATTGGTAAAAACAATAATATTAATAAAAAAAAATATTAAAAACAATAAAATTAAAGATATTTAATTATTAAATATATTTAATTCAATTTTAATATAATAAAACACATTATTACATTACTATCGTTGATTTTATATATATATATATATTCAATTTTGGAAATTTATATAACTACTTTATTATAATTTTAGCAATAATAATAATAAATATTTTTTATTACAATATATTATTAAAACTATTATTTTTGGATATAAGATTATAATAAATATATATATTTTATTGCTATTTTTCTTTTTCTTTTTTTTTTTTATATATATATATAACTTTTTCATTTTGCTTAATAAAAGTAAAAATTCACTGATAAATAATTAAAATGAAGTTTGAAAAAATTAGTGTAGAAAGAGTTGCAAGTAAATTAAATAAAGATAAATTAAATTTAACTTTCGAACTTTTTCATAAAGCTTCAAAAGAAATATTAAATGAAGTTGACATAACTAGTAATATAAATTACAAATTTTAAAAATTTTAATATATATATTAATTATATATAATATATATAATTAATTAATAAATTGAAAATATTAAATATAAAAATTATTAATTTTATTCTATTTTATATCTTTTTTTACTTTATTTATTATTTTTATTATATATTACATATATATATATATATATATTTTTTTTTATAATTTAAAAAACAAAAACAAAAACAAAAACAAAAACAAAAAAAAAAAAAAAAAAACAGATAAAAGTGATAAAGATATATTTTATTCAACATCTTTATATATTAATGATGATGAAAATAATTCAGATGAAGAAGAAAGATATATACCAGAGGATGTTTTCAGAAAACAATATATTCCACATGAAATTCATAATCCAGTATATAGATCAAATTTGAATGTAGAAAATATCTTAAATGCATTAAATCATCAATCCACTTCAAATGCTAATAATACGTCTGAACAGATAACTTTAACAGATTCTTTATCATCACATAATCTTACAACAACTTCTATTTCAACACCAAATATTCATGAAACTATAAACCAGTCAACCAATAGACGTAATTAATTAATTAATTAAAAATTCGAATAATATTTTATTATTATTATTATATATATTATATTTAGTGTTATTATAATTATTTTATTTTAAATTATTTTAATAAATTTTGCGTTATTTTATTTTATTTTATTTTATTTTATTTTATTTTATTTTATTTATTAAGTTTTTTAATAAATTTATCTTTTCTAAAATTATGATTATATATATATATATATATACAATCATCTTTATAATAATAATAATAATAATAATAATAATAAAAGCTGAAGAACAATTAAATTGTTCAACTGTAAGTAGACAAAATTCTCAAACAATATATAGATCATCAGCAGCAGCATTATTATTACAACCATTGAATAGTGAAAATAATAGTCCTACAAGTCCACATAGTCCAGATAATCATTTAGATATATCGTAAAATATTAAATTAAAAGAAAAGAAAAATATTTAAAATAATAAAAAAATTATTAATAATTATAAAATGAAAGCATACTCATGTCAATAATTAATAATAATATATTTATATATATTTATGTTCATGATTTAAAATTAAATATAATTTATTTATACTTTAGACAAAATTCAATAAATTCCTATCAATCTAAACCATTTAATACAAATTCTAATCAAAAAGAAAACACAGAGTATGATAATTACAATAGTAATTGTTCCTTAGAATCCAGTTGTTCTGCCTCTTCTTCTGGAACATCTTCTAGGTCTATAGTTCATGATAATGAATTATCATTGGAGGAAAATGAAAGTGATAACTATGAAGATGCTAAAGAAAATAATAATATGAGTGAAGAAAATGGTAATAATAAATCACAATCTAGTGAAAGAATTTCTTCATCCTTTATTGATTCGATTCATCAATTGAAAAATGATAGTAAAATGAAATTTTCAAAAATTCCTAAAAATAATTGGAAAGAGAAATATAATTATTTTGATGCCGATTTTACTATGAGAGCAATGGTAAATTCATATAATAATTGATAATATTAATAGATATATATATATTGTTTTTTTTTTTCTTCTTTTTTTTAATATAATATTTATAAAAGTGATAATCATATAACTTAATTCTAAATTTTATATAATTTTATTTTAATTAATTATATTAATTTTCTTATATATTAAAATTTATTAACAGGATAAAATTTATTCTGCAAAATTTTATGAATATGTTAAAGATGAAAAAAATAAAAAGTGTATAGCTAGACATTTAATTCCATTAATTAAAGAATATAAAATATGCAATGTAATATTAATTTATTTTAATTTATTATATAAATATATAAATTTTAAAAAAGAATAATAAATATTAATATTATATATATAATATATATATATTTTAATAAAAAAAATAACAATTTAAATATTTAGTTAGTTAATGGTTTATTATGGTTAACTTATGGTTGGAGTATACAAAGTATTTCCAAGTTATTTAAATATATATTTAGAGATTGGTCTCCAGATTTAACTGCATTAGTATTAAAGCATTTTATACAAGAATGGCCAAATTTTAAAAGTATAAATACATATCATATTTTTATTAATATTATTGATTTTTATGATGATGAATTAATATAAAAATAAAATTAATAATAATAATAATAATATATATATATATATATATATATATATAGATAATCCAAATAAAAAAGAAGAGGATAAGAATAATTGTTCATCAACGACTAATATAGATTCTAATTCTACAGTAGAAAATAATATTACTAGTAATAGTATTAATTATAACAGTACTGAACAAAATAATTTAAATAATAATAATGAGGATAATATTAAAGAAAATGAAAATTCTAAAGAGAAAGAATTAGATAGTCAAAATAATTTATCAGATTTTTGGAATAAATCAAATATATATATTTTATTGGCCAGTATTATAGTAGAAGAATCCGTTCTTTGTTCCTCTCTTTTTATAAAATGTTTTACAATTGATTGGACTCGTTCTAGTGTCACTGAATTAATCAAATATTTAGATATTGTTTTAGAATGGAATGAAGATTTCTTTAAAGAATTTACAAAAGAATTTATAAACTTCTTAAAGCAAGATTTAGCTATTGTCACCGCTAAAGCATCTAAATTAAATAATTTAAATCCTTCTTTTCAATCTACGTTAAATACAAAAAATTCTACTACTCAAAATGATATAAATTCAAATTCAGATAATAAAAAAGGGAATGATAAAATCAAAATTATAGCAGATAATAAAAATAATGATGGTAATAATTTTTTTTTTTTATTTTAAATATAAATATATGAAAAGTAAAAAAAAAAAAAAAAAAAAAAAAAAAAATTCAATAATATTATTTAATAACAATAAAATAATATTAATATGATTATCATATTAATAATAAATACCATTTTTTAATAATAATAATAATAATAATAATAATAATAATAATAATAATAAAAAGATAAAGATAATGAATATTCACTGTCATCTTCAACCTCCACTAGTAGTCAATATGAATATTTTGATTCAGTAACTGAACCTCTCGTTAATGAATCTTCAATGCAAATGGAATGTGAAAATAACCATACTGATACGATGATGATTGATTCTGGTGATAATAATTTAAATGAAAACAATAATAATGATAATAATGATAATAATGATAATAATGATAATAATGATAGAATAATCAATTCTATGGATGAAGATGAAACAACAATTAAACCATCCTATTCAAATGATCTTGAATATTGCTCTGATGCTGCTAGTTCAGTATCTTCGATAAATTCAGATTATAGAGAATATCAAGAGGAAGATGAGATTATTAAAAGTGAGGATGAAGAAATTATTTATGTAGATGAAAATGGTCAGATGAATGAAGATATTAGAGAAGAAAATGGAGAAGGAAATGAAGAAGAACAAAAGAATGTAGAAGAAAATATTCAAGAAAATATTCAAGAAGATATTCAAGAAAATATTCAAGAAGATATTCAGGAAGATATTCAATGTCAAGAAGGAAATGTTCTTAAAGATGATGAAGAAGAAATATTTGAAGAAGAAATACCATATACTAGAGAAGATGAAGAAGTTGAAGTTGATAATGAAAATAGGGGTAAAGATAAGGGAAAAGGAAAAGGTGAAATTGATAATGATAATCCTATTGAAGAAATTCCAGAAGAAATTGATATTGATGAGGATAATGAAGAGCAACTAGAAAATGATAAAGGTAAAGATGATGAAAATGCACTTTTAAGGAAAGAATATGAAAAAAAATTAAAAGAAAAAGAAGATACCATAAATAAAATTAAAGAAAATAAAAAGAAATCTCAAGAATTATTAAATAAATTAGTGAAGTTGTATAGAGCTAATTTAACATTAACTCATTATAAAATTTTATTAGCAGACTATCAATTAAATGCGGCAGGTAATCTATCTATTATTATATATATATATATTATAACATATATAATAATTCTAATTAATTAATTAATTATATTTATTTTTTATTTTTAATTTTTTTTATTTTATTTTTTTTTTTTTTTTATTTTTTTTTAAATTATATTTAATTAATTTTAATTAATAAAATATACTTTATAATTTAAAAAAGCAATGCAATTGAATGAAATTCAAAAGAGAATATCTAATAGAGAGAAAGGAGACAATAATTTACATGAGGAATGTTCATCATCATCATCATCAACTCAAGAAATTGCAAATGATAGTCAACAACAAAATATGATGGATATCGATCAAGATGGATCAGAAAATTTAAATTCGAATTCAAATATATCACCTACAGCTGCAACTAGCCTTAATCAAACAAAAATTAATACAGATTCAATGGATATTTCATCTACAACAATGGCAAATTCAAGTTCAGAATCACAAACCATTAGAATACCCGTTCCTCCTTCATCTGGTTCAGCTTCAATTTCATCCACTCTACATCATGTTAGATATATGCAAAGATTAAATTCTAATGATAATTTAAAAAAAAAATGAACAACCTTAATTAATAAACATGTTATTCCATTTACTATTTCTTATTATATATATATATATATATATATTTAAAAAAAAAGGCAAAAAAAAATAATATGGATTTAGTAAGTTTTGGATTACTTTTAATAACTATCTTTAAAAAAATATTTAAATAGTTTTACTATCTTTTATATATTATTATTTTTAATCATATACCATAATAAATAATTTATATTTATGATTATAATGAAAAAAAAAAAAAAAATTAAAAATTGGAAATAAACAATAAATATAAATTAAATAAAATAAAAAGTAAATAATAATAAAAATAATAACTATATAATAATAATAATAATAATAATAATAATAATAATAATAATAATAATAATAATAATAGTAAAAGATAAAAATAAAATAAATGAAAAAAAAATTTTTTTATTTTAAAAAAATAATAAATTTATTATTATAAAATCTTTTTATTATTTTTATTACTATTATTATTAATATTATTATTAATATTATTATTATTATTGCTTTTGTTGTTATTATAGTACTGTATGTTTATATATTTTAAATCACATTATTACATTATATTAAAATCTTGTGTATATATTATAATATATTTATTTATTCATTAATTATTTATATATTATATATTATAATTTTCTTTGATTAATATTTGAATAATTAAGATATATGTATGATAAAGTTTTTTTTTTTTTATTTCTTAATTATATTAATATTTTTTTTGTTTATTAAAAATTTTTATGATGGGTAAATTTTATTAATAATTAACAATTTTGCCATTATTTGATCATAATATTCACTGTAAACATCTCTATTATATTCTGTAAATAATTTGATTTTGGAAAAAGTGACATGAAGCTTATCCTTCGAGTAATACAAACAAAAACGATCCAAAGTATCTGTTTTAAATTCACCCGTTTTTAAGTAATGTAATAATAAACTCATAATTTGTCGATTAATAATCGAATACATATTATTATTCAAGAGTAAAGTATTAATAATCATTTTTTTCAACAAAACTTTTTCATTTGCACTTAAAATTTTGGGTTCCAACTTCACATAATTTGTTTTTTCACTATTATATTGTATAATAGAATCTAGAATAATAGATTCAATTTTGGTAATGATGTACTTTGCAAAATCTGCCATTAATGAATTCAATTTTGATTCTTTATCCATTTTATTCTTTTTCTTTCCTTCTTCACTACCACTACCACCATTTGATTCACCTTTATTATCAGCTACTGCTGTTGTTGTTGTTGTTGAGGATGTGGATGAATTATTGGAATTATGGGAATTCATATTATTATTATTATTATTATTATTATTAGTAGTAGTAGTAGTAGTAGTACTACTACTACTGCTACTACTACCACCATTACTATTATCTTTATTATTATTAGGTTTTTTCTTTTGTAATTGAGGAAGATTATTTTCTATATAGTCGAGAAGTTCAAGATAAATATTTTTAATAATAAATTCTTTTCCATGTAGGTATGGAATAATAGATTGACAAAGAATAGTAATAGAAGACACAATTGAAAAATTACGAATACTTTGTTGATACTCCAAAATACGGTTAAAATCAAACATTAAAGTTTCTGGTAAAACAATCTCATCATTCTTTTTAAGAACAGGTATATAACTTACATTTTTTTTACTTTTAGATTCAGAACTTTTATTGAAGGAAAGCCGTTCATCTTCCGTACTACAATTAAAGGTACTACTTGAATTCATGGATGATGGTGCAATATTAGATTTATTATTATTGGATAGTGAATTATTTTCACTTAAAATATCACTATCTGAATTATTTAAGACAGAACTTTTCATTTTCGATTTGTCTGACGTTACCGATTTTTCATTTTCAAAAATTTTTCGTTTAAATAACAGGGATAAGAAAGCATCATTATATATATCAATATACCTTGTCTGATTTTCTTTTCTTTTTTTCTTTAAATCTTTTGTGGCATACTTTACATTATTATTATTATTATTTTGATTTTTTACAATACGTATCACAGATTGTGAGAGCCATGTCTCGGTATATTTTAGATCGATTAAGTTGGTTTCAATCGCTTCTTTAAACTTCTTACGCTCATAATCGACTGCAATTTCTTTAAGATAGGGTCTAAATTTTTTAATATTATAATTTGCTAAATCAATTTTCATATTATCTAATTGATTAAGAATACCTTTGATTTTTTGAACCGGCTTTTCCATATCATAGATTTTCTTGATAGCTTCATCTCTCACTGGAGCACATAACTGAAGCATGGTATTTACTATAAAGTTAAATATATTATCAAAATTTGTTTCACCGTGTTGAATTTGTTGCAGAATTAATTTTTCATCTAATACTTCATTCACTTGATTATACGTTTTTTTATCTTTATTGGTTAAAAAAAGAAGACGCTTATTTTTTTTTTTTTTTTTTTTTTTATTGATTTTATATCATTTATAATATATATAAATATATAGTTATAGTTATATATTAATAAATATATATGTATATAGTTATATATTTATATATATAATTTTATAAGTTTTAAATAATTATATTAATAATTAAAATATATTAATAATTGATTATTTTGAAATAATATTTTAATTAAAATATTATTTCAATAAGAGATTTGTAAAATTATAAATTTTTTTTTAAAAAAAAAATAATAATAATAATAATAATAATAATAATAATAATAATAATAATAATAATAATAATAATAATAATAATAGTAATTTTATTTTATATTTAAATTATTTGTCTATTTAAATTTATATATACTTACGTCCTTAATATCTTTAACAATTCCTGGAATAAACTGATTTTCATTACCAGAATCAAATGATTCTTGAACCATATCGAAAAAGGCTTTTTGAGCAATTTTTGTTACTTTTGATATAATATTGTTATAATTATTATTTGGATTTTCAGATAATTTTTCATTAGCTTTTTTTTGTCCTTCTTCTTCTTCTTCTTCATTATTTTCATTGTAATATTCAAATTGAAATTCTGGATTTAAAATAATTTCATGAGCTAATTGGAAATTACTAAAACGATTATTATATTTATTTAATAAATTTTTTACAAAAATTTCATCAATATCACGTGAGTCATTCTCCCGTTTTCCATTTCCATTCTCATTTTCATTTTTATTTCCGTTTCCATTTTCATTTTTATAATCTTTATCTTTTTCTTTACTCTTTTCTGTTTCTTTAACTTTCTCAGTAGCAGGAATATCAGTATTATTTTCATCATCATCATCTTTATAAGATTTTGTTGCATTGGTACGTACTGTATCGAACTTTTCTGTTTCATCATGTATATAAGATTTATCAAGAGGACCAATGACAGAATTTTGATTTATCGTTGTTTTACCATTTTTATCAATTGGGAAAAGATAAGGAGAAGGCATAACATTAGGTTTAAATTTTATATTTGGGAATTTTGTTTCTCTTGATTTATGCGTGGTTTTAATTAATTTTAAAATGCCACTACGTCCAGTTAAAGTTTCAATTTTCTTTTTAATATTACGTTGTTGTACTACAATTTTAGATTGCCATGTATTAGCGGCTTCATAATCTTTAACAGAAAACCATAACTTCTCCATTTCAATCCAATGTTGAATTAATATTTCTAGGAGAGCTTCTGAGTCTTTCTTTTTCCAAATTTTAAATTTATTTGAAAAGTCTTTCCAAATTTCATTGAATTCTTGAAGTGCCTTATAAAATGAAGGTTGATTATATGAAAAAACCATGTACTCAAATTTTTTTATCATCTTTTCTGATAAGACAATAAGTTCCTATCATGTAAAAAAAAAAATATATATATATATATATATATATATATATATATATATAATCATTTGATTAGTAATGAATAAATCTTATTAATAAATATGTAATTTAAATTTTATTTAAACTTTAATATGATTAAAAAATTTTCTTTTTTTTTTTTTTTTTTTTCAAAAAAAATTTTTTTTTCATTATCCAATTTTTTTTTAACACTGTATAGTATTTAAACATAATATATATATATTATAATAATACTTACTTTTTCAGAATCTCCAAGAGATGAAATAACAATTTTTGAATGACCATAGATCATAAATGCTGAAAGAAACATTTTTTCCTCTGAAAAATGTTTACTATTTGTAGTTTCATTTTTTTCTTTACAGCTAAAGGTTACTTTTTTTGATTGACTATTAACATTCTTTTCTAAAGAATTATTACTATTGTTATTATTATTATTATTATTGTTATTATTATTATTATTATTATTATTATTATTATTATTATTATTATTATTATTGTTATTATTATTATTATTATTATTATTATTATTATTATTATTATTATTATTATTATTATTATTATTATCATTGTTGTTGTTGTTAGTTAATGCTGATTTATTATCTATAGAGTTTTCATTTTTCTTTTCATTAGTATTATTAATAGTATTTTCATTTTTTTGATTTGAAATATCAGCTTTAAAAATATTACTCAATAAACTTCTTGTAATTTCCATTGTTTCATTTGAATGAAGCTTTTCATGAAGTTTTTCAAAAGATAAAGTTTTTGCAGCATCGCTTGTAATGTCTAATTCTATAAAATTATTTAATGGAGTTTCAAATATTTTTTTACGCCACCATCTTTGAATTCGTAAAGCAGCTTTCTTTTCCAGTTTTTGTTGTTGATATAAAGAAGATGAAACATCCAATATTTTTGATTTTGCTGTATACATTAAAACTTGACGGCGTTGCTCTGATTCATCCATTTTTTCATTTAAATCTTCTAATATTTGTAATTTTTCAAGCTCTTCGCTCTTTTTTAAATCAATAACTACTTTTTTCGCCTTTTCCACAAGTGAGGCATAAAGGGCTTTCTTATTACTAATAATTTTTCTCCTATTCTGTTCTACTTTAAGTTGACGATGATTCATTTTTTGACTTCGATCACAACGCCATTTACTGCGATCCAAGCAGTTTTGTCGACGAACACTATCAATATGTTTAGTATGATTTTGAATTTTTTCTTTTCTTTGATTAATAAATTCGGTATGCTTTTGTTGGGCATTTTGTTGCATATTTCGTAAGCAGAAAAATTTAATTTCACGTTCATTTAATTCTTTTTCTAACATTAGATCTTTAGTATTGGCTAAAATTTCATAATTTCTGCTATTCATTCTTTGACGATTTTCCATTCGTTGTTTCAAATGATATGGCTTATTACTGGGACAACGAAGATCATCATTTTCTATAGAAAATGATACACTTTTTTTTAAAGGCTCATTGGACTGAGCTTCCAGAACTACTTTGATGTCACTCAAATCAAAAAAATCTTTTTTTCCTTGCCTATTTTCTTTATCTTCATCATCATTTGATGGTAAATTAGGATAATCATACAAATGGGAATATGGATGATAATGTTGATGAAAACGACGTTGACTTTGATTATCTTGTGGATTACTGATATTATTACTTTTAATTATGTTAGCATTGTCATTGTTATTAGATTGGTTATTTAGTCGAACATTTTCATTTATATTAATTTCTTTTTTTGAAGCCTTCTTTTCTTCTGGAGGAGCGATATCAGTAGATGATTCAAAATGATATTTAAATTGAGAATTCAAATTATCAATAACGTCAGTATTTTTCTTGCGACGTTCAGAGATTCTTTTCATACCATTATGAGGACCATAGCGATGATGATGATGATGATGATGATGAAATTGACGAATATCCATACCTGGTTTTATTGAAAAAGAATGGGGATGTAGAGGTGGATGATGTGAATATGTTTTTGAATAAGAATACTCATATTCATTTTTTTTAATAGGTTGATATTGATAATTTATGTTTGTATTATTGTTAATATTATCTCTTTCTTGATAATTTTTTTTATATGAATTTTGAGTATTACTATTATTATTTACATTAGCATTAGCATTATCATTTAAATTATTATTTCTCATATATAAATTTTGGCTTTCAAGGTTATCATTTCTAGAGCTAATAATGGTTTCTTTCGTATTAAATCTTAAATTTTTTTGTATCTCATTTTTGTTAGGTTTTAACACTTCTACTTTTATTGTATTTTTATTTATATTTTCATTTTCATTCTCATTTTTATTGATGTTACGTATTTCAACTTTTGACTTTTCATGCATTTGTAGAACTAATTTATATGCTTCGTATAATGAATAATCTTTTTTTTTTTTTTTTTAAAGAATTATTTTAAGTATATATATTATAAAGGTAACGTTAATATTAATTCTTTTTAGTTTAATAAATTATTATAATATTATTTAATATTGAAATATTATAATAATATAATATATAATTGATACAATTGTATATATTTCAAACTCTAAAAAAAAAAAGAAAATAAAATAAAAAAAAAAAAAAAAAAAAAGAAAAGAGAATGTTATAAAAAATATTTATATATAATTTTTAAAAACTTTAATCTGTTTTTTTGTTTTTCATTATTTTGTTTTTATTAATTTAGTGCTTTATTTTTAATCCATTATTGTAAATTTTATTATTTATTTAATTATTATTATTAATAATTTTATTATATTATTATTATTATTATTACTATTATTATTATTATTATTATTATTATTATTATTTTTTTTTTTTTTTTTTTTTTTTTTTCAATTCTTCAAAATAATTAAAAAATAATATATAAAGTTTTAATTAAAAATTTTAATTTAATTTTATATATAATACACATATATGAAAGTTTAAGAAAATTATTAATATGTTTTTAATAATTTTTATGTTAAATAATTTATTTTTTACAAATGTTAATTTATATATAAATAATGATAATTTCATGCATTTAATTGTTTATAAACCATTTTTTACATATATATATATGTATATATGTTATATAATCTAATACTTTTAATCTTTAAATAATATAAAACAAAATGAAAAGTTTTAATTATGTATATTAAATAAAAAAAAATAAAAATAAAAATAAAAATAAAAATAAAAATAAAAATAAAATAAAATATGATAAATTTAAAAATAATATAATAAAATAAAATTTTAAATTTTTCTATAATTTATTATTTTAATTAAATTTATTAAATTGACTATTATTAAACAAAATAATAATATTTAAATATGTACTTACTAATAAAAAAAATTATAAATAATATAAAAATTAAATATGCAGTATACCAATCCTGAAATATTATTAGTAAACAATTATCAATCATTCAATGTAGTCATAGTATTTCAAACTAATTATGATGTTTTTTTTTTTTTTTTTTAAATTAAAAAAGGAATTCAATATAATGTTTTAATATATTTTTGTTTAGTAATATTTCAATTGTTTAAATTTATTTTTATATATTTTAAATAAAAAAATATTAAAAATAATAGTAATATTTTAATAATAATTTATAATTTTTTTTATTTTTAATTAATTTAACAGTTAAAACAAATTTGTTCATTAATTATTGATAATGTTTAATATAATATTAAAAAAATATATTAAAATTGTGGATTAGATTTATAACTTAAAAATATAATTAGTTGAATAATAATACTAATACTAATATTTAAAAATACAATGGAAAAATAAGTAAATAAAAAGATAGAAAAATAATAATATTATAAAAAAGAATTGTAATGACTTATTAAAATATTTATTATTACTATTATTGTTATTTTAATTTTATTTTTTTCTTGTGCATTTAAAAATTATATATTATTTTTAAATTCAAATTTTTTATCATATTATTAATTTTAAAATATTAGAAATATATATATATATATTTATATGAATATATAATATTCTTTTTATTAAACATTTAATATATTAAATTATTAAAAATATTTTTACTATTTAAATAGTGGTTGTATTATAAAATATATTTATACTTTTTTAAGAATTTTTTATTATTATTTAAAGTTTATTAATTTTGAAAAATTTTAACTTTTTTTTTTATTTTCTTTTTATTTTTTAAAATTATTAAATGTATTATCCATATTTTATTATTTGTATAAAATGAAAATATTTATATAATAAAATAAAATATAATAAAATTAAAAGTTGAAATATAAAGTATAGATTGAATAAAATAAAATAAAATAAAATAAATAGTAGAATATGAATATAAAGTACAGATTGAATAAAATAAAATAAATAGTAGAATATAAATATAAAGTACAGATTGAATAAAATAAAATAAAATAAAATAAATAGTAGAATATGAATATAAAGTACAGATTGAATAAAATAAAATAAAATAAAATAAATAGTTGAAATATAAATGTAAAGTACAGATGGAATAAAAATAAAATAAAATAAAATAAAATAAATTAAAATAAAATAAAATAAAATAAATAGTAGAAATATAAATATAAAGTACAGATGGAATAAAAATAAAATAAAATAAAATAAAATATATAGTTGAAATATAAATATAAAGTACAGATGGAATAAAAATAAAATAAAATAAAATATATAGTTGAAATATAAATATAAGGTACAGATGGAATAAAAATAAAATAAAATAAAATTTATAGTTGAAATATAAATATAAAGTACAGATGGAATAAAAATAAAATAAAATAAAATATATAGTTGAAATATAAATATAAGGTACAGATGGAATAAAAATAAAATAAAATAAAATAAAATAAAATAATAGTTGAAATATAAATGTAAAGTACAGATTGAATAAAATAAAATAAAATAATAACTAAATAACTAAATAAATAAATAAATAAAAACATAATTATAAATTATAAATATTTTTAATAAAAGAATATGAAATAATATTATTATAATTTTAGTTTATAACAATTATTTACATATAGATATGAACATGACAAATTTACTCTATCAAAAAATTATTTAGTATTAACTACCAAAAGTATTTATTCTTCTTATAAATAATTTGCTTGAATTTAAAGGTTAATACATATTATTCCTAGGTATACTTTTCGAAGCATATTTTCTCTTTCCTTCTTTAAAATATTATAGAAATTTTATATATATATAAAATATATTAATTTTATATTAATTTTATATATTGATTTATACTTGTATTTTTTTTAATTCATAATCTAAAATTTTTAAAATTTTACTTTATTCAAGTAATATACTTTAATATATATTAAAATGTATTGGACTATTGGAAATTAAAGTTGTAATATAATTAATTTTTATTATTATATTTATTAAATATTTTGATAATTTAGACATATATAAATAAATAAATAAATAAACTAATAAATATATAAAAAAAAAATAAATAAATAAACAAACAAACAAACAAATAAATAAATAAATAAATAAATAATTAAATGATACATTAAATATTAATTATATTATATATAAATTTTATGATTATTTTTTTAAAGATAATAAAAATAAAATTAATAAAAATGTATAATTTATATAATTACTAATACAAATAAAAAAAAAATTTTTAATTATATATTAGGTATTACATTTATAATTACTGTATAATAAATTGTATAAACTCTAAATAATATTATATTATATATAAATATTGAAATATATTATTGATTAAAAAAAAAAAAAAAAAAAAAAAAACTCTTTATTACCTACCTTTTCACTTTTTTTTTTATTAATTTCTAATTTATTAAATATATTAATCACGGTTTATCTGATTTTAAACAAAAATAAAAAAGTTTAAAAATATTTTATTCTTTTTTATAAAATATAATATATCCAATTTTCTTTTTTTATACTTCAATTTTATTATTTTAATTTATTTATTATTTAATTTTAATATTTAATAATTTGATTTTAACATATATAATAGATTAAGTATAATTAAAAAGTAAGGAATATAATTATTTAAATATATATATATATATATATTTTTTATTTAAAAAAAAAAATATAAAGTTAAATGATATAATAAAATATTACAAAGGAACATTAAACTTATAAATTTATTAAATATTTATTAAAGATGGAAAATATATTAGATTTTTCGCGTGAATTAGATATTAATTTATTAGATTCTACAGTAGAAACATTTTTTAAGGGTGGACCAGAGGTATGTTATATATAAATATATATATATATATATATTTATTATTTTTATTATTTTTAAATAAATAAAAATTACAAGGATATTATAATACTCTATTGTATTTGTATATCTATTTTTTTTTTTTTTTTTTGATATATACATATATATATTTTAAAAATCAGTTTGTAATTTACCAAACCAAATTTTAAATGATTAATATTCCTTCCCTATTTTTAAACAATTTAATTTTAATGAATAATAAATTGATATATATATAAAATTTACAGAGTTTATTAATTTATTCCTAAAAATGTCAGTCTATATTTTGAAATTATTGTTTTTACATAAATTTTGTCAAATCAATATATATTATTATATTATAATTCAGTATTTAAGATAAAATAATATATATATATATTTTTTTTAAAAAAAGATGTTAATTTAAACTTACATAAAAAACAATTTATTAAATAACAATAAAAAAATTAAAATTATAAAAAAATGAGATGATCATTACAATTTTCAATCAGTTTAAAAATGCATATATATCAACATAATAATAAAATAGTTAAATCTAAAAATATATAATACTATTAATAAATATACTCAATAATTTTTTTAAAAGGAATAAAATTTATGATAAAAAAATTCATTTAATATTATATTAGTATTTTATTATGAAATTAATATAACATGTTCTTTAATAATTTATTAAAAAAAAAAAAGATGATCTTCCATTTAAAGTTTAATAATCAAATTTGTTACTTTATTTATAAATAAATAGTTTTAATGAAATATATACAAATTCTATAATATTTAAAATAATTTATTTACATAATTAAAAATGAATATATCATTTTGATTAATGATTTTATTTAATATTTAAATAATTTTTAAAAAATATTATTATCAATATTTTTTTTTATATAATAAATATTTTTGTGATTTGTGCATATAATTTCTTAACTTTTTAAAGTCTCAACGTGCAGGAAATATTATTGCTCAATTTAAAGAACATCCAGATTCATGGACTAGAGTAGACCAAATTTTAGAGAAGTCACAGTTTATTCAAACTAAAGTAAATTTCATATTTAAATATTATTAATTTGATAAATTTTAATTTTGGAAATATTTATATATATATATATTTTTTTTGTAATTTTAGTATATTGCTTTACAAATTTTAGAATCTTTAATTAAAACTCGTTGGAAGATTTTACCAAAAGAACAAGCAGATGGTAAGAGTATAAATTTTTTTATATAATATAAAATATTATTTTATTAATTATTTTCATTTTAAATTAAATTAAAATCTAAAATTAAACTAGGTATAAAAAATTTCATTGTATCTGTTGTTATTAAAAATTCTTCGGATGAATCAAAGCTTGTTAGTGAAAGAGCTTATTTAAATAAATTAAATTTAGTTCTTGTTCAAGTAAGATATACTTTAGAATTATAAAATTTATAAAATACTTTAAAATAATTTTATTGCATAAATTTAATATTTAATATTAATTTATATTTTAATAAACTAGATATTGAAACAAGAATGGCCACATAATTGGCCAACATTCATACCAGATATCGTTGCATCAAGTAAAACCAATTTATCTTTATGTGAAAACAATATGAATGTCTTAAAATTACTTAGGTTTGCATAATTAAAATTTATATATGAATATAAAATTGCATTAATATTAAATAACAATAAATTTCATTAATTATATTATTTTTTGTTGAAAAATTATAAAATTATTGAACAAATAAATAAAATTAAAATGATTATAAAAATTGAAATTTGTTTGTATTTTTAATCAATAAAAACTATATTAAAAATTAATTGAATATATATATATATATAAATCAATTCAAATTTAATTTTAATTTTAATAATTTTGTATATAGTGAAGAAATCTTTGATTATTCAGCTGAACAAATGACTCAAAAGAAAATCAAAAATTTAAAGAATAGTATGTGTGGTGAGTTTTCAGAAATTTTTCAACTTTGTCATGAAGTTTTAGAAAAAGCCCAGAAACCTAGTTTAATTCGTGCGACATTGGAAACTCTATTAAGATTCTTAAATTGGATTCCTTTAGGCTATATATTTGAAACAAATATTATTGATATATTACGTAATAGAGTATGCTTTATTTATTATTTTTTTATATTCATTTTGTTTCATGATAAATAATTATCTTATAATTTAATAATGATTAATAAATTATATAAATGATACAAAAAAAAAATTAAATAATTAAATTCAATTAATTTTAATTTTATTTCAGTTTTTAGAAGTTCCAATGTTTAGAAATCCAACATTAAAATGTTTAACTGAAATTGGTTCATTAAATGTTGAAGAATATAATAATAAGTTTGGAATATTATATGAAATGGTTATCACTTCAATTATGAATATGATTCCAAAAGATACAGGTAATTAATATCAAATTAATTTAAATTATTTTTATGTAATAAGAAAGTACCAATATATTATTATTATTATTATTATTATTTTTTTTTTTTTTTTTTTTTTTTTTTTTTTGGTTTAAATAATTTTTAATCAAATAAATTTTTATTTTTTATGTTTTATGTTTTATTTTTTTTATTTTAATAGATTTTGCTAGCTTGTATGATGAACAAATGAATGATGAAGAACAACAATTTGTTCAAAATCTTGCATTATTTTTAGTTAATTTCTTCTCTGAGCATGTTAAGGTAATTTCAGTTAAATAAGTTAAATCTATATATAATATAAACATCTAATAATAATTGTATTTTTTTTAGATTATTGAACCTCAACGTGAATTATTGTTAACTGGTCATTGGTATCTTCTTAGAATTTCACTTGTTCGTGATCGTGAAATATTTAAGATTTGTTTAGAATATTGGGCAAAATTAGTAAGTATAAATAAAGCTTTTTATATTAAAATGTAACTATTATTATATATATGTTATTAAAGAGTAATATTATATTGTTTATTAATAGCATATATATAATAATAATTATTATTTATTTATTTAAGGTTGCAGATTTATATGAGGAAATTCAAAAGATTCCACATGTTGGTATGCAATTGTTAAACATGAATCCAGGTTACCTTGATGATGTATCACTTCGTAAGCATATTTATAAAGATGTATTATCAAGTTTACGTGTAGTTATGATTGAGCGTATGGTTAAACCGGAGGAAGTATGTTAATCAAATAATATTTTAAATGATTATAAAATATTAGAGTTTTTAACATATGTGTATAATCTATTTTATTAAAATATTTATAATATCCATAGGTTTTAATTGTTGAAAATGATGAAGGTGAAATTGTCAGAGAATTCGTTAAAGAAAGTGATACCATTACATTATATAAAAGTATGCGTGAAGTTCTTGTTTATCTTACTCATTTAGATATGATGGATACCAAGGAAATTATGTCTGAAAAGTTACAAAAACAGGTAAGATGACTTCATTTTTTTAAAATTTATTTATAATAATAAACAATAATAATAAATGATAAATAAAAATAAAAATAAAAATAAAAATAAAAAAAAAAATAAAAATAAAAATAAAAATAAAAATAATATAATTAATAATTAATAATTATAAATATATTAAATAATATTAAAAAAATAAAATCTAATAAGGTTGATGGCTCTGAATGGTCATGGGATAACTTAAATAAATTATGTTGGGCCATTGGTTCTATTAGTGGTGCTATGAGTGAGGATACCGAAAAGCGTTTTCTTGTTACAGTTATTAAAGAACTTTTAGGATTATGTGAAATGAAAAGGGGAAAAGATAATAAAGCTGTTGTTGCAGCCAATATTATGTATGTTGTAGGTCAGTATCCAAGATTTTTAAAGGCTCATTGGAAATTCCTTAAGACTGTTGTTAACAAGTTATTTGAATTTATGCATGAAACTCACGAAGGTGTACAAGATATGGCTTGTGACTCATTTATTAAAATTTCTCAAAAATGTAGACGTCATTTTGTTATGCAACAAACTGGTGAAATAATGCCATATATTGAAGAAATTATAGCATCAATTAGTGAAATTACATCAGATCTTAGACCACAACAAGTAAGATTCTATAAATTATATAATTAATTAATGGTTCATTTTAAATTAAATAATATTTTATAAATCTGTGAATATTAAATAAAAATTGTATATACATTAAAATTATAATAATAATTTTAATAATAAAAGGTTCAAACTTTTTATGAGGCTGTTGGTTATATGGTTTCTGCTCAACCAAATAAGAGTATTCAGGAAAAATTAGTTCAAAAACTTATGGAATTACCAAACCAAGCAGTAATTTTTATTTTCTTTTTCAAATAAATATTAATAACGTCATTTAATATATTTAAATGTATATTTTATTTTATTTTTTTTTTTCTTGTTAATAATATAATATATATTTTTTATATTTATAAATATATATATATATTTTATATTTAATATTAATAAATATTATGAAATAATAGTGGGATAATATTATGACTCAAGCTAATAATAATGTGGATGTATTAAATAACCCAGAAAATGTTAAATTATTAGGTAATATTTTAAAAACCAATGTTTCAGCATGTTCATCTATTGGTAATTCATTTATTGTTCAATACAGCCGTATATTTATGGATATGTTAGGTCTTTATAGGGTTGTAAGTGAATTAATTTCTGAAGGAATAGCAACACAAGGTAATGATATTATAATAATAACAATATTATTAAATATTTTTATTACTTTTATAATTTTATATTATATGAATATTTAAATTTATATTGGATTGTTTTATATATAAATAATTAAATCTAGGATTAATTGCCACCAACACTCCAAGAATTCGTGGTTTAAGAACTATTAAAAAAGAAATTTTAAAACTTAGTGAAACTTATATTACTAAAGCTGAAGATCTTCCATTAGTTATGCAAAATATAATTCCACCACTTTTAGAACATGTTCTTGGTGATTATGAAAGAAATGTTGAACCAGCTAGGGATGCAGAAGTTTTAAGTGTTATGGCTAGTATTGTTGGTAAAATGGGAAAATTAATTACAGAACAAGTGCCTGCTATTTTACAACATGTATTTGAATGTACATTAAACATGATTAATAAGGACTTTTCTGAATACCCGGAACACCGTGATGGTTTCTTTAGATTAATTCGTGCTATTAATCAACATTGCTTCCCAGCTCTTCTTCAACTTTCACCACAAATGTTCAAATTAATTATGGATAGTATTGTATGGGCATTTAAGCATACTATGAGAAATATTGCAGATATTGGTCTTTCTATTTGTTTAGAATTATTAACTAATTTCTCAAAAACTGATAGTAATATTGCTAATGCATTCTATCAAACTTACTTCTTAAATATTTTGCAAGATATATTTTATGTTCTTACTGATACTGATCACAAAGCTGGTAAATAAAATTATATATTTTAATTTATCTATCATTAAAATATTAGTTAATTATTCTTTTAATTAATAAAATTAATTGCTATTTTCATTATTATGAAATTTTATCAACATATTTTTATATATATAATATTTTATTTTTTATTTATTTATATTAATATTTATTTTGAATTTTGAAATATATATATTAATACTGTAATGATTATAAAGGATTTAAGCTTCAATGTATGGTTTTAGCACAAATGTTTTATCTTGTTGAAACAAATAAAATTACAGCCCCATTATATAATCCATCTCAAGTATCAAATCCAAACATGACTAACTCTGAATTTTTAAGGGAATATGTTACTAATTTATTAAGAAATGCATTCCCACATCTTCAACAGTAAATATTTAATAAAATTTAATATATACTATATATTTTAGAATTATATTAATTTTTTAAATTTTTTTTTAGAATTCAAATTGAACAATTTGTTACAGTGTTATTTAGTACAAATATGGACTTTGTCAAGTTCAAATTACATATTAGAGATTTCCTTATTCAATTAAAGGTAATAATAATATAATAATAATTTACAATAATAATAATAATTTTTAATAATATTTCTGAAATTCACTATTTTATTCTAAAAATTATTATTAATGTTTAATTATTAATAAAAATATGTTTAAAGGAATTTGCTGGTGATAATAGTGATCTTTATCTTGATGAACGTGAAGCTGAAGCAGAAGAAAAGAGAAAGGCCGAATTTGCACACGCTATGAGTATTCCTGGAATGGTTAAACCACATGATCAGTAATTATTTAGTTTTATTTTAATTTTTTTTTATAAAAGAATTATATAATATTTGAAAATATTGAAATATATTAATTTGCTTTTAATAATATTAATTTAATTTTTAATGTAACTTTTTATTTATATATAATAATAGACCTGATGATATGACCGATTAAATATTATTTTATAATACAATAAATTCATTTTTATTTTAAACTCATAATTAATGGATATTATCTAAATACATAATAGCCTTTAAAAAAATCTTTTTTAATTTTTATTTTTTTTTTTTTTTTTTTTAAATTTATATAAATATCATTAATTTTTATATTATTAGTATTAAAATAATATAGTATTATTAAAAAAAAAAAAACTATACACATTACATATTTTAAAATAAATAAAAAAAATTATACATATACAAACATAAAAATATTTTTAAAGGATTTTAGTAATAATTATTATTTATTTATAAGTATAAAATATATTTGAAGTTTTAGTATTAATACTGAAGCATTTTAATTTTTTTATTCTTTTTCATTTTCTTTTATATATATATATTTATCATATTTATTCATTATTAAAATTGTCTTTTAAAACTTCATCTGAAATAAATTAATTTTATATTTTTCAACAGCTCTATTATTGATTTATTATAATTTCGAAAGATGGATTTTGATGATCTTTAAAATATTCATTTTGAGAATATCTCAAGAAAATTACGCTATTCACAATTTTTTATTTTTTATTTTTTTTTTTTTTTTTTTATTTTATTTTTTTTTTTTTTTTTATTTTTTTTTTTTTGGAATATTATGTTAGTGGAATGTCCAACATTCTGTAATTGTTTTGGTGATATGATTGTAAGAGTATATTTAACTTTACATATTGAAAAAATATATGTCTTAAAAATTGACAAATTTAAGAAAAAATTTATTCAATAAATATAGTATTAATATTAGAAATAAAATATACCGTGGAAGTTTATTTTGCTTACGGTTTTGTGTTAATTTCTCTCATTATAAAATAAAAGCAAAATGAAAATACTTTTTTCGCTTAGGAGGGCTAATAAGAATGAAATCTTAATTAGAATTAAAAAATATTCAATATATATATATATATATATATATATATTTAAAGATAGAAAGAAAGAAAGAAAAATACGTGTAATAATATATTGAATTTACTTTAAAATTTTCTAATTTAAGTCATGATGATGAACTATATTAATAGTAAGATAACTATTAGTATCTTATCTCACCTATGTATAAAAAATTTTTAATGTAGATTTATTTGTGTACTATGTATTAAAGTATATTATTTGTTCATTTTTAATTAAGCCTTTATAATATTATTCTTTTTTAATAATAATAATAATACTAATACTAATACTAATACTAATACTAATAATAATAATAATAATAATAATAATAATAATAATAAATAATAATAATAATAATAATAATAATAATAATAATAACATAAAAATAATTTTTTTTTTTTTTTTTTTTTTTTTTTTTTTTTTTTTTTTTAATTTTAGTGTATTTTCTTTATAAAATTTAATATATATTAATTTGTAAATCATACATATTGTTTTATAATAAAAATAGTATATAATATTTATTTCTTATTAATAAATATTATAAATATTAATTAATATAATATTTAGTGAAACACATTTCACAAACTTTGCACTGAATAGGACATACTAAAAAGTTGTTTTTACTTTGATATATTTCTAAAATTGATGATAAGCACTCTGAAGCACTTCGACTTGAATTCCTAAATTTATCTGATGATTGACTAGTATTGTAATTACTATTAGAATTAAACATATTATAGAGGTGTTTCTTAAAATTCTCAGTACTAGCATCGTTATCGTCAATAATTAGAGGTATTTTTCTTTGACAACATGAACCACAAAAAATATATCCACATAGACGACAATGGTGACGTCTAACAAAAAATGAAAACTTTTTACCGCAAATTTTGCAGTGATCAGTAGAATTATCTGGCTTCCATTCCGAGCGGGGAATAGCTTTTCTGTAACTAATTGTATAATAGTTTGTTTCAAATTTTGATGGTGATGAAACCACTCTATTTTTAAGATTTTTTGGTAAATGTAAAAATTGACTTGTTGAATTAAGAGATCCTTTAAATTTTTGAGTTGAATTATATCTATTTAATAAATGAATATCTGATTTGGCCTTAACTTTTGTAGGATTTATTATAGGATTATAGATTTCATTAAAATCTCTTGATTCAAATATATTGTCTATATTCTCTTCATCCATGACTTCATCATGTTCATCTAATTCTGGTATTTCTGATATATTCACTCTACTTGTAACACTTGCTCTGACTACTTCTACTTCAGGTATTGAGTTCATATTTGAATTAAAATACGACGGCTATTATAATTATTAATTTTAAATTTATTGATTTAATATTTATTATTAAAATGTATATTTAAATAATATATATAAAAAATATATAGAAATTATATTTATATATATATATATTTTAATATATTATTTAATTTTATTTACTCCTCTTTCAAGATTAAATAGAATACTACCGGAAAATATTTTAGAATTAGTAGTTGTAATATTACTATTACTAAAATTAGTGCTGTCATTATTCGTATTCGTATTAGTATTAGTATTAGATGAAGAATTATAAGATAATCTGGATAAAGAAGTATTTTCAATAGGTACAAATTCTGAAAATAAATGACTTGATGAATGTAGTTCTTTCTTTGATACATTATTAGATCGAGACCAATATTGATTTGTTGAATTCATTGAAGCATATTGATTCTGATAATCTATATTGTTTCTATTATAATTTGAAGGCGTGTAAATAGAAGAGGAAGATGTAGTATCGGAGGAAGATGAAGTATCCATATCAGAAGTAGATTCCACATTTTCTCTTTTTTTATTATTTGAAATAGCAGATATATTACTACTACTGTTACTTGCATCGTTCTTTTTATGCTGGGATTTGTGATTATGATGTCTATGATGATGATGATGACGACGATGATGACGATACACACCTCCACTCTGACCTATTTCTGAATCACCTCCATATAAAAGACGACTAAGTGTTGGTCTTGAAGTTAATCCAGAGATAGAAGATAAATAACGATTATTAATATTTTTATTATTATTTGGATAAATATTTGCTCTACTAATGTTATTATTATTATTATTAATATTATAATTGCTTTCAGTTGAACTATGAAGTTTATTTCTATGATGCTTTTTTTTATAATTATTCCTAATATTATGCTTAGAACGTCTATCATTATTATGCTCTGATATCTCTGAGCTTTGGCAAGATCTATTACGGTAATTTTTACAACTACTACAAAGACTAGACGTTCGACTATTGTTTAATGAACAACTACTTTTTTTAGACTTATGAAGTGGTTTTTTATGAATACTACTTACCTCATCGACCCCTCTAGTATAACTGTTGGAATAATGTTTTCCTTTATCATTTATTTGTATTGGACTTTTTTCAGAACGAGTAGATACCATTTCATCTTTATTGGTTTTATCCGATGTTATTAGTGGAGCATTATTATCAAAATCTTCTGTTAATATATCTTTCTCATTTTCACTATCGAAAATAAAAAAATTGTTTGCTTTCATTTCACGTTTTTCACGATCATTTAATTCATTAAATATAAACATTTTCATATTTAAAATAGAATCATAAGAGTGTTCTGGGTATTTAATTAATTCATCCAATTTTTTTGATTTAATTTCCATATTTGATGAACGTTTTATGAATGGAATCAAAGAATTATTTTCATTGTTAGGTATGTTATCAAATCCACCTTTCATTGTAATACAACTTATATTTTTACGTTTTTTCAATTCAGATACAGGAATAAATGATTTAATTTTTGAATCTAATATATTTATATCTTTAGTATTTAATTTTTTTATATTAAAATTATTAAAAAATGTACCACTTTCAAATATATTTTTGTTAGAATCACTGTCAGAACTCCTACTGCTATTTTTAATTTCGTTAATTATTTTTTTATTTATATTTTCATTTGGATAAAAAGGAGAATAAAGTAAAATATTTTCAATTTCATTTTTCATAGCTAAATTAATTTTTATTGGAGCCGATTTCGATTTTCTTATTATTTTATCAATATCATCATCATCATTTATATTGTCATTTTTATAGTTATTATTATGGTAACTATCCTCATTATTAATGTCTTTATTTTTAATTGTTTTAATTAAGTTCAACTTACTCTTTCCATTTTCTAGCACCTCAAGATTATCTTCATCATTCACTGCCATTAAAAGGGGTGATTCATTATTCTTTTCAATTGAACATGCAATTAAATTTTCTATATTTTTTGGTTTATTTGTGGAGTTCAAATTTTTATTTTGTTCCATTATTTTCAATGCTTCATCATCATTAATTTCCTCTATTCGAATGAATTCATCATTTCTATCTTCATCATTACTATCACATATTTCAACAATTATATTTCCCACTGCAGTTTTAATATACTCACCTGTAAATTTATTTTCATCATCAATAATATTAATATTGCAACGCGAATCTGTATCTACTTCATTAGTCTTATCAAATTTAAAATTAATTGAATCTGAAACAATACTATTAAGAGCATTAATAATAATGGATTTTTTAAAATCTACTGTTTTTTTACCTTTGTAAATATTTCCAAAATAAAAATATCATTATTATTTTTATTAATAATATTATTAGTAATTTAATTAATATTATTATTATTATTATTATTATTATTATTATTATTATTATTATTATTATTATTATTATTATTATTACTATTACTATTACTATTATTATTATTATTATTATTATTATTATTATTATTATTACTATTACTATTACTATTATTATTATTATTATTATTATTATTATTATTATTATTATTATTATTATTATTATTATTATTATTATTATTATTATTATTATTATTATTATTATTATTATTATTATTATTATTATTATTATTATTATTATTATTATTATTATTATTATTATTATTATTATTATTATTATTATTATTATTATTATTATTATTATTATTATTATTATTATTATTATTATTATTATTATTATTATTATTGTTGTTGTTGTTGTTGTTGTTGTTATAATTATTATATATTAATATGTTTTTTTTACCATTATTTCCTTTATCATAATTATTATAATTATTAATATCGTTGATTTTATTATTCATATTACTAGGTTCATCGGATGATAATTTAATATTATTATTTTCAATCAAAAGTTCTTTATTATTTTCTATATTAGAAAATGATTCATTATTAGTATTATTAATAATATTGTTTGAAGTACTATTATAATTACTATTTAATACTTTATTTGAATTATTATTTGAATTATCATTTGGATTATGATGATGGTGATGATGATGTCGATTCCTATCAATATCATTATTATTGTTATAATTTTGATGACGATGATGATGATAATGATAATTTTGATTAGAAATATTATAATTGCTGTTGTTATTGTTATTATAATTATAATGTTCTTTTGGACTTATGGAAGCTCTTGAACTGGATTGAGAATAATGTTTTAAATAATGATTATGATGATGGAGTTGTGAATGTGAATTTTTATTTGAATGATTATAATAATTATTAATTGAATTTCTTGAGTTAGAATTGGAATGGGATTCGGATAATGAATCACTGTTTTGATATTTATAATGATGATAATGATGATGATCTTCACGATCATTACGTGAATATTGTTTATGTTTTGTATTATTTATTGAATTATTACAATAAAAATCATCATCACTCATATTATCGCTTTTATAACGATCACTTTCTTCAGAAGTTATACTATTCTTTGATGAAATATTATTTTTATATCTATTATTACTCATTGCTAAAGACTGATGACTATGAATTTCATATCTATCATCACTGTTTCTTCTTTGTTTTGAATGATGTGATATTAATTGATGGTTGTTTGAATACGAGTTTTCATTTAAACTTTTGCTCCTACTTCTACGAGATGAATAGTGTGAATTATGTGTATGATGGTCACCACTACTTCTTCTTCTTTGTGAATGAAAATTTCGTGAGTTTGGACTATCAGTAGAGCTTCTTCTTTGTATGTTTTTTTTTTGTGGAATATCCGCAACAACTCCTTCTTCAATTGAATAATTAATTCCATTATTAATGTTATTTTTTGAATTATCACGATAAGAATGATGTGTATGATGATGGTGTCGATGATATGAATAATGATTATTAGAAGAATCATGATCATTTGATCTTTTTGTATTAACTGATCCTATGCTTACACTTTTTGAATTATTTCTATTCATATAACTATTACTGATAATTCCTTTGTTGGATTCATTACTATTTCGTCTACTTCTATTTGTTATTTCTCTTTCTTGTTCTCTTCTCTTGATTTTTTTATTCCTTATTTGCTTTCTACCTCTTTTTTCCTCTTCATTTTCATCTTCTTCATGTTCATCATCACCTTCTTGATCATCACTTTCTCCCTTGTTATAATCATTAAATTCATCAGAATATTCAAAATTTTCATTAGAATCATCTTTTGGTATAATTTCAACATTTATATGTTTTTTATTTTCTTTATTGTATATATCATTTTGTTTTGTTAAAACAATATCTTCCATTATATTCTCATTAATTTTATTTGCCATATCATTATTTATCTCACCATTACTTTCTGAATAAATTCCAATATTATCATCAATACTTCCAATCATATTATTTTTAATTGCTGATTCCAGTATACTATAATTCTGAATTGAATTTCCATTATTTATATCATTTTCCAGAGGCAAATCATCTTCAAAATTATATTCATCTATTAATTTAATTTATTTATATTATTTATAAGTAATAAAAACTATATTTAATTATTTTACATTTATTATAAATTGTATAAATGTATATATTTTTAATTGTTAATAAATTAACTCAATAATATTTTATTTTCTTACTTTTATTATTATAAAGGTTATTATAAAAATGCTTTTTTTCATTTTTATTCTCATATGTATAATTCCTATTTCGATTAGAAAATGAGGATATATGTTTATGAGAATTATTATTTAAATGATATTGAGAATTAGAATGATTATGCGAATGTACAGGTGAATTAGGATTTGGATTTTTATATGATTGAGAATTAGATTGAGAACGTGAATGTGATTTTGTTCTTGAATTATTGTTATATAGAGATCTTGGTTGTAACAGATATTCTGGATTAAAATATAAATTTGGATTTGATATATTTAATGATGAAGACGATGAATTATAATCTGATCCAGCTGAATTATTATTAGAATCATTCGAATTAAATGAAGCAATACTATTACTTTTACTTGGAACTAAATAGTTAATTTCCTCCATAGTCAATATTCATTAAAGTAGTTTTTGAATTTATTTAATATTAATATTTAATATTTAATAATTATTGATATAACTGAAATGAAATTTAACACAAGTTATTTCAGAAATTTTGATAATATATGTGTATTTTTTTATTATTTTATTATTTATTATTTTATTATTCATGTAGAGTATATTTATATTTTACTATCATACAATTTATATAAATAAGGAATTAAATGAAACGAAACAAATTGAAATACATAATATAGTTATTGTTTAAAGCATAATAAACTTGTAAAAAAAAAAAAAAAAAAAAAAAAAAAAAAAAATACAAATATCTTTAAATTATATTTTGAGTAGTTATAATTAATAAAAAATCTCCCAAATTAAAATTCTTTAATTTATTATATAATAAAAAAGTATTGAAATAATAAAAAAAATTAAAAATTTAAATTTTTAGAATTTATCAGTAATCCGTACTATGCACAAATTTTAAATAAAATAAAATATTTATACGAATTATTTAAATTAATAAATACTTTTAATAATTTAATTATGATTTATCCAAAAACTTTAAATTCTTTTTTCAAAAATTTATAATTTGAAGTTCAAGATTACATTAATTAAATATATATGTATAATGTATGCACATAAATTTCAGTAACTTTTTTTAAAAAAATATTATGTTAAATTTATATGAATTTAAAGTTTTAATATTAATATAAAGTCCTTGAATTTCATTATATCTTTATAATTAAAAAAACTAAAAATTTTCTTTAAAATGAAAAAAAAAAAATTTTTTTTAATTTATGTTTTTTTATAACCAATTTTAATCAGCCACTTAATATTTTATTTCAATTATTTTCATTACTTAAAATATAAACCTTAATGACCTAATACAACAGTTAGAAAATCTTAAGCTTATATATTACATAATCTTTACTAAATTTATATAAAATTATTTAATATATTTTTAATATATATTGAATATTTATTATTATAATTGTTATTATTTATATATTTATTTATTACTTATTTATCTATTTATTATTAATTAGTATAAATATTATTGTCATTATTATTATTGTTAGAGTACGTGAAATATATGAAAAATAAGCTTCAAATATATGTTCAAATATATGTATTGAAATATATTATTATATTATTTATATATAAGCCACAATATTTTAATATAAATACAATAAATTTAAAATAGTTTAAAGTTAACATTTTATCATAAAATGTATTAATATAGTTAATATAATTATAAACTCCAGACTCTTAACAATAATTATTATTATTATTGCCATTATTATTAATATTATTTATAAATTTAGATTTAAATTAATACCTTTTCATAAAGAAATTGTTGTATCTCTTAAGAAAAAATTGAACTATATGGAAGTAGACAAATCAAAAATATAATTAAATATAGAATTCAAATTATTATTTCAACATTATGAATTAGAATTGAGGAAACTTCCCAAATAGAAATTAATTTATTATTAATTTATGCCACAAATGAATATGGATGAAAAAATTTATTATCATTTATTTAGATGAATGAAAATTAAACCTGAATATTATATTGATATTAATGCAATTAATTAAGATGATAGTGCAGCACTTCATTGTGTTTGTGCTAGTTTACATTACGAATGGGATTGTATCATTACTTTAGTAAAAATTTTATTACCACCTAATATTAATAAAAATTCTCAAAATAATCAGGGCATCACTCCATTGGCCATGACTTTGACTTGTTTTAATGGTAATGATAACGTTTGAATAACTATAATTTTAAATGGAGTCGATGTCATTATAGCTACCATTAAAAATGAATTACCATTAAGGATAACTTGTTAATATAGTAATTATTCAATAATAGATTTATTAATTAAACATCAAGCTGAAAACAATGTCCTAGATACTATCAAAAGAAATACTGTATTAACAATCATATTTAAATGTTACCATAGTTATAATATTATAAAAATATTGATAGAGAAAGGAAAAGCCAATGTTAATACTATTAATTGGGAAGAAGAGTTGGCAATGAGTTTAGTATGTCATTCCAACAATATAGAACAGTATTAAAATATGAATAATAATATATATATGACCAAAAATTTTTATCAATAAATATATTATTCAAATATAAACTATTTGATTATGACTTTATATATAAACATCATACTTATTCACTCTAAAAGTCAATAAAATAATTATGAAGGAAATATATATATATTTATTTATTTATATAGGTTTGGAGCTTCATATAATTGTTGAATTATATGATACTTTCTTTAGTATAAAAAATTGAAACTATTTATGTTTTTAATAAATATAACGTAATTTACATGATCCTCTACAAATTTTGATATATAACCCTTGTTATTATATCCAATACTATCTAATATACGTAATGTATATTACAATTAAAAACTTTTTTATAAATAGTTTAAATATTAAAAATAAATTAAATAAACTCAAATATGACTTAAATATTTTTAAAAAAAATTGGAAAAATAATTTAATAATAATAATAATAAATATAAAAATGAACTGAAATTATTTTTTGTAGTGTTAATAGTTAAAAAAAAAAAAAAAAAAATTGATTGATAGTGGTAACAAATTTCAATAATAAATTTAAAATATTCAATATTAATAAAAAAATAATAATAATAAGTATTATTATTTTTATATAATCTTTTGTTTCTACCTTTATAATTGTTTTAACAATTATTATTTTAGCTTTAGAGTATTATTGACAAATTGACAAGTAATTATTTTTTCTTTTTACTTTTTTTTTTATTTTTATTTTTTAATTTTTTATTTTTTTGATAAAATTTTGTAATTTTGGTCTAATTTTTATTTTTCGTTTTTCGTTTTTTTTTTTTTCACTTTTTTTTGTTATGAATACAAAAATTTTTATTTTTTTGTAAAAATAAAAAAAAAAAAAAAGATAATAGATATTTCAAAATCCAATCTTATTAAAATATGTATGCATATATATGTATATATATGCAAATAAATAAATAAATAATAAAATCTTAAAAATAATGTTTTTATATAAATATTTTTTTTTAAACTATAATTTTAAATAATAATATTGTATTAATCAAGTAAAGTTATTTAAAAAATTTTTTTAATTTTTATAAATATTTATTTTTATTTTCATATTTCAAATACAAAAATAAATTAGTTATAAAAAAGAATTATAATTCCATAAACAATAAAAATCATTAGAAAAGTGAAGAAATTATCAAAAGAAAAAATTATTCATTAACAGCCAAAAAAATAAAAGATATAAATAAAAATATGTATTATATGAACTAAAAATATTAATGTCATTATTATAATTAATTTATATATTAATATACAACTCCTTAAAAAAAAATTATGTTAGTTTAACATAATATGATATTTATAGAATATTACTTTTTTTAAAGCTTTCAAAAATAATTTATTATAAAATAATATAATAATATATTATGTTAATTTTTATTTTTAATATGCTTCTGGTTTTGTTTTTTTTTTTTAAAAAGAAAAAAAAAAAAAAAAAAAAAAAAAAAGGTATTCTTAAAATAATATAAAAATACTCATTTTTTAGTAATTCATCTATTTTATTTTATATCTGTACCATGTTCAATTAAAATATATATATATATATATATATATATATTTTTTGCTCAATTTTCATATCAAGCTTACAGAAATGTCAATAAAAACCTTTATTTATATTTGTACCAATTCAATCAAATTATTTTTAGGATACAATTAATAAGATATACAAAGAAATAAAATAATATTAAATATATATGCTAAAACTAATAAATTAGAAATATCATTTTAATTTTATAAATTTAGTACTAATATTATTAAAAGAATTTTTTAAAAATTTTAAAAAATGGTAATTCTAAATTAATTCCATTTAAAATAAAATAATTTATTTTTTTTTTTAATTTTATTTATTAGCAAAATTAATTTAATGATTTAATTGATTTAATTAAAAATTTAAACTTTAAAAAATAGAAAACATATTTATTTTTGAGATATAAAAACTAGTTAAAAAATTAACTTTAAGAAAATTTTAGTTTAAAAAAAAAAAAAAAATAAAAATTTTAGATTAGAAAATAATAATAATAATTTTAGTAGAAAATATTAAAAGATCTTAATCATAAGTAATAATTTATTCATAAACATAAAAATTAATTATTATTTTATAATATCAACTTATTATTAAATTATAGAATAAGTATAGAATAATTTGTTATTAAATATTTAAAATAATATTTAATATGCTTATAATAGTAATAATAAAATTTTATTTATTTATTTATTTTTTATTTTTATTTTACAAACGAATAAAAAAATAATTATATTAATTTATATTTTTTTATTATTCTTTACCTTTTTATTATTATTATTATTATTATTATTATTATTATTATTATTTTATTTTTTCCTGAGTATAAAAAATATACTTTATATTTTTATTTTTTTTTTGGTTACATCTGATATTTTTTTTTTTTTTTGGTATCATATCTCTTATTATTTTTACTAATATTACTATAAAATAATAAAATTTTTTCTTCATTCCATTTATGAATATATATTCATATATATTTAATTATATTTTCTAAATATTTTTTAAAAAAAAAAATAAAATAAAATAAAATAAAAATAAAAAAATAAAAAAAAAATTTTAAATATTTAAATTTTATATTATATATAATTATTTAAAACTTTTAAAGTTTTCTTAATTTTAAATTAAAATGATAAAATTTTATAAGATTGATAATAATTTTTATATTCCCAAATCAAAATTAATTCAAAATTTTAATAACAATTATAATATTAAAAAAATTATATATTCCTTATTGGATAATAATTAAATGGTTAATTATAAATATTGATTTTTAATTTTAATTTAAAAAAAAAAAAAAAAAAAATTGTAAAAAAAATAGACAGTTTTAAAATAAATTATTCTATACATTACAATTTAAACTTTTAGTTTGATTAATTATTAACACAATAAGATAACATAAAGGATTAAGAATTACTATTTTTTTTTTTTTTTTGAAGATTTTAAGATTTATCTAATATTATAATAAATTCTTAATATATGAATTTGAAAAAATAATAATGAAAATAATATATTATAGCTTAATTTATTTTATTATGAAATTTATATTATTATTATTATTATTATTATTATGAAATATATATATAATTCAATATATAAAATAATAAAAATAAAAAATTATTATTTAAGTTATTATATAATTATATAAAAAAAAAAAAAAAAAAAAAAAAAAAAAAAAAAAAAAAAATAAGAGTTTAATAATAATATAAGTTTTATAATATTATTTTAAAAAAAAAATTTTTATTAATATTATTATTAGTCCTATAAATATATGATATATATATGAAATCTTTTATTATTATTATTATTATTATTATTATTTTAAGCAGGAAGAAAGTTTCCTACAATCATCATTGGTATATTATATTTATCTCTCCTTATAGTAAACTGAGTTTATTCATAATAAAAAAATTATATAGATAGATAATAAAATTAAATATTATTTATATATAGATATATACCATTAGTATCATATTGTTTATTATTCTTACTATTTTTATTTATTTATTTAAATATATACTAAAAGTCAATATTTTAATAGTTTAATTTAATAATACTGATTATTCTATATTTTAGCATAGACGCATTATATTTTATTAAATTAAATTATATATATATATATATATAACTTACTGAAAAACAACAACTAACTCCTTGTGATGGTTTTCTTGGATTTCTCAAAACACAAGAGGTTAATACCGCTTTTTGTCCTGGATCAAAAGCAATATTACCATATTTTTCCCAATAATTTACAGCTGATTCTTCTACTAAAAGTTCATAAATACAAAATTTTCCTTCCCTAAAATCATCCATTGACATATTAATTAAATCTGCAAATTCTTTATTACTTTTGAAAATTTCTCCAGTTCGACGCCATAAACAAGAAGGTATACCCATACTTGTAAATACTCTATCATATTCTAAAAGTAATCGCTCAAATGCTTCTTCTACTAAAATTAAATCAATATCTGTTAGAGATTGGGCGACCGCTTTAAAAGAAGGTTTAAATAGCTCAATAACATTTATGATACGCTGTCGACTTGATTTTGAAAGATTTTTTTCCATATATTTTTGTAAACGTGTATATCCATTTACATGATTAAATGGCTTCAATAAACCAGCTTCATATTTTGCATTAAGAAATGCAGCTAATCTTTCTGCAGAGGTTTTATGTGGTGGATCTGCAGCTTTCAATATAAATTGTTCAGTTTTACTTTCATGAGCATCAAAATTATTATTATTTGAAGTTGAAGAAATTTCATTATCACTTTTGACAGAATTTTCTAATGGATTCATTAGTGAAGTTGATGCTGAATCATTCGATATTTCAGCGTTAGCGATAGGTGATGTATTAGTCATAGAATCATTTGTAGTTAATGAAGTATTATTTTGAGCAAGTTGTGAATTAAAATTAGGATCATCTAATGTAGCTAAGAAGTCACTAATAACATTTAATTCACTACCTACATAATCATTAGAAAAAATAGGATTAAATGAAGTATAATTCATATTATAAAATGGATTTATTCCTTGCTGTAAATACAAATTAGAATATGGTGTTGCAAGAGGTGATGGATTCGTAGTACTATTCATTTTTTGAAGAGGTAATGGTGGAGTCGGCGTTGGTGCATTTATCATATTTTGTGATTTTGTAATAGTACTACTATTAGTATTAGTAGTTTTATTTCCTTTAGCATCCTTACCATTCTTCTTTTTATTTTTTTTATTCGTTTTTGGTTCATCATGACATAAATGTGCGATATTTCTCTATATAATTTATTAAATATTAAATAATTTATAATTATTGAATATATATATTTTATTTGTATAAAAATTTTAAAATGAACGTGTGTATATGTTAAATAATAAAAATTATAAATTATAGTTTATATAAATTTATACATAATTTCATAAAAATATATAATTTTTTTTAAATATCAATATATGATAATAATATAATTATTATATAAATAATTAAAATTATTCAATAATATATAATATCTTAGTAAAGTCATTTTATCAGTATATATATTTAAAATTAAAAAAAATTAAGGATTTATTTATATATAAATAATATCTTATAAATTTATAAATATATAAATAATTTTATACCTTAATACATCTTTGGCAAGGTCTTCCTTCATCTTATATATATAATTTGTATTTCATATATAATTAAAAAAAAAAAATATATATATATATATATATATACAAATTTTATTAAATACTTATATAATTTATAACATATAGTTTTTGTTTTATATATTATAAATATTTTTTTTATTTTTATTATATATATATTAACAACTATAATATATACATTTAAATATATATTGTATAATATCAATATATATATATATATATATATAAATAATTACCACATGTCATATGTGATCGTCTACAATATACGCAGGCTTGAGAAACTTTTTTCCTTTTTGCTACAGTTTTTTTCTTTTTTGCTAAAGGTACTAAAGGTAATGGTGGTGCCGTTACTGTGCTTCCAATAGAAGCAGTTAATAATGGTGTTGTATTAGCTTTTAAACTAGTATCTGTTTTAGCCAGTACACTTGTCACTGCCGTTGTTGTAGGTTTTTTATCCATCTTTTATATATAATTTTAAATTCAATAAAATAAATTTTATGAAAAAAGTATATACATATATTATAATTAAAATTTCACTTATTATTGCTCTAATATTTTTTTTATTTTATATGTTTACTGTTTTAAAATTAAACATTTAATACTATGTGTATTATTTAATAATAATTAGTGACATTTAAATAAAATAATTAATATTAATTATTTTATTTATTATTTAAAGTGTGATATTCAATATTTCAAAATAATATTTTATATTTTGTATTCTATAGATAAATTATTTTTTTTTTGTTATTTAACAAATATTACATATTATATTAAAATATGTACACACATATATACATATATATAAATCTTAAATAAGGTATACTTCAAAAAAATTGAGTTTCTTTTTTTTTAAAAAAAAAAAAAATTATTGATAAATTATTACATAATAATACAACGTAATAATAATAATAATTTTTGTATTCTCTACAATTTATGCTCCTTGATATTAACAAAAAAAAAAAAAAAAAAAAAAAAAAAAAAAAAACTTTCATCAAAATTCTTTTTTTAATTAAAATATTTATATTTGAATTATCTTCTATATCTTCTATATCTTCTATATCTTCTATATCTTCTATATCTTCTATTTTCGATTAGTATACTTCATGAGCAGCATAAAAATAAAAAAAAAAAAAAGACAAAGACAATTATATTTACTATTTGAAGATGACAATATTTATATACAATTTTTTCTTATTTTGTTATAAAGTTTATATCTATTACTTTATATTTATTATTTTAAGTTTTTTAAAAAAAAAAAAGAATTATTATTATTATTATTATTATTATTATTATTATTATTATTATTATTATTATTATTATTATTATTATTATTATTATTATTATTATTATTATTATTATTATTATTATTATTATTATTATTATTATTATTATTATAATTATTATAATTATTATTATAACTAATATTAACAAAATATAAATCTTTTTATAATATTACAAAATATTATTTTATCAAAATTAACAAAATAAAATATTTAAAATAGTAAATGTTAAAAAAATATACAAATAAAACTAAAATAATTACAAAATTTATAATTTTTTTATAATAATAATAATTCTTTTTTTTTTATTATTTAATCCTTTATAAAGGTAACTTCATATACAAATAAAAAAAAAAAAAAAAAAAAAAAATTAAATATATAAAAAAAATTTAAATTAAATTAAATAAAATAAAATTAAATAATATAAAATTATATAAAATAATATAAATTAAATTAAATTAAATAACTGAAATATAGATTAAATAAAAATAAAATAAAATAAAATAAAATAAAAAGTTTAAATATAAATATAAAATATAGATGGAATAAAAATAAAATAAAAAAAAAAAAAATAAAATAAAATAAATAATTGAAATATAAATGTAAAGTACAAATTGAATAAAATAAAATTAAATAAAATAGTCATTTGAGTTGATTCATCAAGGATAATTATTATAATAGATTGAAATGCATTATCAGACTTAATCTGAACTATATTCATATCATATACTTTTATTCTTTTGTCAATGTAAATATCAAAATCATTTGCAATTAAATGTCTCATCAGAGGCTCGTAGCATTGTAAAAAAGTTTTCCTTTATTAGCTTAAAGTCTTTTATATCAAAAACTGATTTTAATACGTTACTAAAATATTTAATTTTATCAATTTTTTTTTTTTTTTTTTTTTTTTTTAACGGCAGCAAACTTGACTCAAATTTTATCAATAATAATCCTTTTATTATTTTCATATTATTATCAGAATCTTCAGATAATTCATGATTTTTACAGTCATTGAAAGAAAGAAATAGATTCATTGTCCTTAATATCCGTTGGAGTCAATGAACTAGAATTTTCTTCAATTGATTTTTATTTACCTTTTCTTTTTCCCCATTTTTTTATAAAAAAAATAAAAATTTAATTATATTACTACATTTTTATTCTTAATTAAAATTTTAAATATAATTTAGGTCTATAAGCAATGAGACTCTTAATCAGTTAAGGAGTCTGACACAAAATGTATAATTTATACAAAAATAATGATATATTTAATACATATTCTATTTAATAATAACTTTATGATAAAATGGACTCAATTATTCAATATTTCATATTGTTTCTATTTTAAACTATTTGCATGTTACATACAATAAAACATTTGTAATACTATAATGTACAATATATATAAAATCATATAAACTTTAACAACTATTTATGATTTGGCTAATGAAGTAATAAGATAATAATAAAAATAATAATAATATAGTAGTAGTAGTAATAGTAATAGTAATAATAATATATTTATTCACTGAAACAGTAAAAATATTATATAATATTATCATAAAATAATTAAGGTAATGAATTACTTAATAATAAAAACGAAAAAAAAAAAAATTATATATAATATGTATTTTATATTAATGGACTTTGATTTCTCTAAATAATTATTCTCTCATATAAAGAAACTATTTTATAGAAATAAAAAAGGTTATATAAATAAAATTACTAATAAGATATGTATATATATATATATATATAAAATTAAATAAATTTTTATATTTGTAAAATTTATTATATTTAATACATTAGATTAAGATTTGAAATGATTACATGTACATTTTAAAATAATTAAATTCAACATATTCATCTATCATAACTAAAATATTAACTTTATAAATAATTAATGTACCCATCATATCTTAGTACTCAATACAAATCGGTTGTTATATATATAATTTTTTATCTTCTATCCATGAATTTGGTTTATATACTGTTCCAGTAAACCATATAGCTTTTGTGTTTTTATCTCTTATAATAAACATAAATGGTTTATTTATTATTATATCAACTGGGAATGATTTTTCATCTGGTCCAGTACTAAGTGTCATATGGAATACTGTTACTGCTGCTGCTTTTACTCCCTCTTCTGTAAATTCAATATCAGCTTTATGAAGAGCATCTGAAACAGAGATATCATTTAACTTCGATATCTTTGAAAAGTCTGCATTTTTACTATTAAAAGCATCTTTTATTCCTAAATCTATTAAATCTTTTTTTAATTTTAAATTATAATTAAATTTAAATTTTGGTATTTTAATGTTAATTCCATCTTTTTCATTGGAGGACAATTTAAGCTTTTTATCGATTTGATTTACTTGTTCTTCAGATACATTTTCAATAAAAGTACTTAAGTTTTCTTTTGGCATTATTGCCATAAATTCAAATTGCGTTTTATCATAGTCTTTTAAATCCATGGTAAGAACAGTGATGTCGTCATCTTTATAAAAACTATATATTTTACTTTTTATTTTTCTTTTAATCATTGTTGTCGCTTTCATTTCTTGGCCATCATCCAAATAAAAGGTTTCTCCTTGAGTTTTTTCAAAATCGAAAGAGCTTTCCCATTTCATATCTATAGCAAGTGCATTGACGATAAGCATTACATTGAGTGGCTCTTGAACCACTTCATCCTTTAGCATATTCTTAATAATTCCCAATGTTTTATCTTCAATCCATTGATTAACATTTTGAGCATCTTTAAATTCATCTTTTACTACTTCAGCGTCATATTTTTCTTTTAATGTATTTATATATAATTTTTCTACATTTTCATAATATGTATCTCTTATAAATAATCCATTTGCTAATGATAAATTTTTATCAATGCTTTTGTATTTAGGAAGTTCCGTATTTCCTACTACTTTATTTATTTCATCAAAAGTATTACTATTTGCTCCATCTTTTAGCATATACAATGCATATTTAATAGATAATGGACTATAGAGCATATTATTCTTATCATTTTCCATTTTTAAAAATGAAAAATCAAAGTGAGTATTAGAAATAACTGTACTATTATTTACAGGATTAGTATTTTCAATTTTTTCATTACAATAACCAAATTCGGGTTGACATCCTCTGTTTATTTCACAATAGGCATCTGTCTTTCCACACCATCCATATTTAGAACAGCATTCACCATTCTTACATGAACTATATCCTTTACCACATTTTCCAACAGGTGTTTCTTCAGGAGTTTTAGTTGTAGTCTCAGTAACTGTTGGATTACATTTTCCAAATTCAGACTGACAACCTTTTTCGATATTACAATACTTATCTGTTTTTCCACACCAACCATATTTACTACAACATTCCCCATTTTTGCAAGATCCAATACCTTTACCACATTTTCCAACAGATGTTTCATCAGAAGCTTTAGTTGTTGTTTCAGTAACTGTTGGATTACATTTTCCAAATTCAGATTGACAACCTTTTTCGATATTACAATACTTATCTGTTTTTCCACACCAACCATATTTACTACAACATTCCCCATTTTTGCAAGATCCAATACCTTTACCACATTTTCCAACAGATGTTTCATCAGAAGTTTTAGTTGTTGTTTCAGTAACTGTTGGATTACATTTTCCAAATTCAGACTGACAACCTTTTTCGATATTACAATACTTATCTGTTTTTCCACACCAACCATATTTACTACAACATTCCCCATTTTTACAAGATCCAATACCTTTACCACACTTTCCATTAGTGTCATTAGTTTTTGAAGAGCATTTTCCAAATTCGGATTGACAACCTTCTTCTACTTTACAATGCTTATCTGTTTTTCCACACCAACCATATTTACTACAACATTCCCCATTTTTGCAAGATCCAACACCTTTACCACATCTTTCATCAGTTGAACCTTTTTGTTTTATTTATTATATATATATTTAATAATTTAAATAGAGGTATACATTAATTATATTTTAATAAATTTATTTTCATAATAATATAATCAAGAATTAATATATATAATATATATATAATTAAAATTAAATATACTTACTCTCTATAACATGCACATGATTATAAAGTATATTTAAAAAAACATTTATGAATTATTTTAAGCATATCCATTACATGAATATTATTATATTTATTATTATTATTATTATTTAAAATTATGTGATATTTTTTAATATGGATATCATATACATTTTTTTAAAAATAAATAAAATATATACATATATATAATAGTATATCTAAATATCTAAATATATATATAAACCAAGAAAACTAATAAAAAAAATTTCAAATTACCTGAAATACTTTTACTATAAACAATATCGATTGTAAAAATTAAAATAAACAAAAAACTAGATAATTAAATATATATATGTATATATATATGTATAAATATTTTTAAGCAATCACAATATTTTTTTAATATTAAATTATTGTTAATTATTTATATGATATATGTATGACCAACCTAAATGAAACTATTTATAAATATATACTATATTTAATAATTTTTATTTTTATTATTTATAGAAAAAATAAATTTTATTATATAATTATATATATATAAAATACTAACTAAATTTTTTCATTTCTAAATTCAGTTTTTAATTGTTCTTTTCTTATGTACTTTAAATGGGAATTTAAAAATAATAAAAGTTAATATAATTATAATAATTAAGTATTAATAAATTATTTATTAATTTGAATTATTCTATAAAAACAAAAAAAAAAATAAAAAAAAAAGAAAATTTAAAATATATTTATATAAAAAATAAAATATAAGAAATTAAATATTATAGCACCATAAAGAATTATAACACCATAAATGAACTTCAATGATTAATAATAAATAAAGAAATGAAAAATTAAAACAAAAAAAAAAAAAATTTAAAATATTTTAACGCCATAAATAATGGTAACACCATACATAAACTTTATAATTAATAAAGAAATAAAAATATAAAAAATAAAAATATAAAAAATTAAATATTATTATAGATTAATTTTGATATTAATTAAATTTTTATCTTTAACAATATTTCCATTTTAAGAAGAATTTCTTTTTTTTTTTTTTTTAAAATTTTAAATTAGTTTAACATATATTAAATAATATTTAACATATATTAAATAATATTTTATTATCAATCCCTTTTTTTTTTTTTTAAATAGTATTATTATCAATTGATATCACCGAAATTAAGATATTTCTTTGAGTATTTAAAATATTTTAATTAATATTTTAAAAATAAATAATAATATTAATTAAAAGGTTTAAGTTAAAAATAAAATAAAATAAAATAAAATAAAAAAAAAAAAAAAAAAAATTGTATATATATATATATAATTTTTTTATTATTGAAAAATTTTTAAAAGAAAGAAAATTATTAGATTCTTTTATATTTAAAATATCAACCTATATTATAAGACATATATAAATATAATAAAATATGAATAAAGAATAAAGAATGAATAAGGTTTAATCAATATATAAAATCTTTAATTAAAATCTTTAATATTCATTTTGAATAAAAATTTTAAAAAAATAATCTTGAACTTTTCATTTTTGAAATAATGTAAAAAAATTTTATAAATAAATAAATAATACATAATAAATAATAAATAAATAAATCTTATTAAATATATTTATATATGTATAGAATATATATTAATAAATTTTATAGAATATAATTAATTCCTCATCTCATAATTATTTTTCTCCTCTTCCCGATTGTTCAAAATATATTATATAGCAAAACCCCTAATTAATTAGTAAATAATAATTTTCTGCTATACAAATAAACAAGAAAAATAAGTTTTAATTAGTTTAAATTCTTTTTATATAATAGAAATTTTAATTATGAAAACCAAAAATTAATAATTGTGGAAAATACTATATAAATATGATTAAAAATTTTTAAATATTAATTATATTATTTAAAATTTAATTAATTTATAGGAAAAATAAAATATAATATAATAAATACTTGAAATATAAATATGAAGTTTAGATTGAATAATATAATATAATATAATATAAATAATTGAAATATATTATGAAGTAAAATATAATAAAAATTTATAAAATACATATTAGGATCAGGTTACAGTTTATAATAAACTTATATAGTGTATGATACACTATATAAACTATATATATATCCTTAAAACACTATTTAATATTTAAAATTATAATAAAAATAAAAAAGTGTTAATTAAAATTTAAAATAAAAATACTAATTTTTCTAACATAAAGATTATCGATTGAAACTTTTCTAGTTTTTTCTTCAAATCTTTTTCCAAAAAAGGTCTTGTTAAGATTAGGAAAAAAAAAGGTTTATTTTACAATCTATATATTTTATATATCTTTGATATCTCTTTTTGAAATCAAGTGTTATTATTTTAAAACTTTATATTAAATAATAAATAATAACTATTTAAAATTTTAAATATTTAAATAATTAATAAAAATATATATAAATTTTAATAAAATATATTTTATATTTCCATCCTTGCATTGTTATATAGTTGTATTGTGGTATTATTGTGCATATTGTTTATTTTTTATAAATTCTTATATTAAACGCTTCTAAATTAATAGAAGTAGTTTAAAATTAATTATTAGATTGATTTGATAATTTAATTATAATTAATTATATAATTAAATTATTATAGTATATATATATTATTGAAATATGATAAATAATATATATATATATTATTACATTAAATATGTATAATATTATGATTTTTAATTTTTATTTATTTGTTTATTTATTCATTTATCTATTACATTATGTTTTTAATTTTTTTTTTATTTTTTAAAAAAAAATTATAGTTTAACAATAAAATATTAAATATAAAAATAATAAATAAATATCAAACCATAATACTTTATAAGATAATTTATTTTATTATCTATAATAATAATATTTGATAAAATTAATTTTTTTTTTTAGACTGAGATTAACAAGAGAGAAGGAGAGGTTCTCTCCAGTTATACCAAGTTCTATCGATGTTCCTGGTGTAGAAGAATTCACAACAACAAACTTATCAGAAACTTTTCAGAAAACTAAAAGAAAACTTAAAACAAGCAATTAGCAAACAAGAAAAATTCACTAATCGCTAATAAACGCAGAATTAAACCCCCCGAATTCAGAGTCAACGACAAAGTATGGGTTACCAGTTCCCTTATAATTCGAATTAAAAAAAAAAAAAAAAGAAAAAAAAGAAAAGAAATTAAACCAAATAAGTTAGAACCTTATAATTGAAATTATTTCCCCAGTATCAATAAATTTTATTATTCTTTATTATTAATATTCATGTATCTTTATTTAATATTCATGTAACTTTATTAATATAAATGTATTTATATTATTATTATTATTATTATTATCATGTATTGAAATTTTACACCTAATAATTAGTTAAAAAAAAAAAAAAAAAAAAAAAAATAATTTATATTAGATTAATTAAATAAAAATTTTTCTTAGTATAGTTTAACCTAGTTTTGAGATTCGTCTGGTATCCAAATCCTAATCCGAGGAGGGCCAATGTAATGAAACTCTTAACCAGGAAATTAGTAGCCGTGGTTCAGTAGTAAGCTACCATGATCATCAGGCTGAACCCTCAAGGTTCAGCTCACACTCTTTCCAAACTTTATGAATTTTTTTATTTATTATTATATTTAGAATATTAAAGAAATTACTAGTGTTTTATCGATCAAATAATCAGATCGATAAAAATCAGAAAGATTTATTTTATTAATAATTTTTATCATTTTTTATCTAAGATTCATTTACAACAAATAGGTGTAAAATTTCACAATAAAATATTTTTAAATTCTCATTTTTATTAATTAGTTATAAGTAATTTAGAATATTATCTTAACTGATTAATAAATAATAGTTAATATTTATATTTTTAATAAATTAATAAAACTTGTTCATTAAAAAATATATTTTAAATTACTTAGAGTTACGAGCCTATCGTGTAAATATGTTTAATTCAATTTAAACATTCCTCCATTACAAGAACCATTTTTATGTTGGATAACAGGAACGAGTATGACTTGGCTGGTGTTCTTAATGATGCTAATGCGAGAATTACATTCACTCAGCTGTTCACCGTAAGTCCTCTTCTTAGACATTTATGTATTAAAAGATTAAAGCTGAATCTTAAACAATATAAGGAAGATCAATTCTATACATCACATGAACATTAATGAAAATGATAGTAATTTTCTGACTATTAATACAGAACCTTCCAATGACAAAAATATTCTCAGAGATATACTAAAGATGAGATTAAAAGAATTAATGTCTTTAGTAAAGCAGATATTATTTTGTAATGGGATCTGTTGAAAAAAAAAATATGATAAAAGTTAATCTGTTTACTATTTCTTTCTTCAAAACTATTGTTAAAAAAAAAAAAAACTCATGAAATACTCAAACTAAAAAGAAATTATTATAAAATTGCAGGAAAAACAAATTATCTCCTCTGATAAGGATACCAACTTATGTCTAGAATTTGAAAATATAGAAATTAAGGTATCCTTCTACATTTTAGTGATGACAATTCTTCATATGATATTATAATTGATCGTCATGTTCATAAAGCTTATTGCTTATACATTGATCCACAACATATGTTCTATACAAAAAAAAAAAAAAAAAAAAAAAAAAAAAAAAAAAAAAAAAAAAACAGATTCTGGATCCATTCATGTTACATACCCAACAGACATAGTTACACCTTTAATAATAAAACTCTATAAAATCTCTACCTGTAATTGTATTAATACTTTTCCTTCACTTTATCAGAATGTACAGAAAATAATAACAAATTAAAAAAAAAAAAAAAAAAAAAAAAAAAAAAAATTTATTAAAATTTTTCAAAAGTTTTCAAAAGTTTTTTATTATTATTATCAAATATAACTTATATCTTGAGGAAGGAAAACTTGATAAATAAATATTAAATATTAAGAAATTGTAAATGTTAAAATTATAATTATATAATTTTATAATAGTAATTTAATTTAATAGTTTTTTAATAAATTTTAAATAATTAAAAATTGCTATAACAAGAAAAACTATTTTAATATGGAAAAGTTTTTTTTTTTTTTTTTACTTAAAAAATTTCCCATAAATCTTAATCTACATTTCGATTCATGATTCAAAATTTATGCATCAAAGAAGCCTCAAAAAACTTTTTCATATTATTAGAGGAGTTACCATAAAAATAAATTGATACTTTTTCTTTAAAATCAATTTCTTTAAAAAATAATAATAATAATAATATCATAAAATATTATAAAAATTGTTATATTAATTTATATTTATGTATATATATTAATATTAATAATCTTAATGATATATATATATATGACGTTTTTAACAAATAATTTTTTTTTTTTTTTTTTTTTTTTTTTTTGAAAAATTTTATTATAATTTATTATTTTATTACTAATTTTTTTTTTTTTTTTTTATATTCTACTAAAAAAAATTATGAATTTTTTTTTAAACATTAATGATTAATATAAAATAAAAATATAATATATATATATATATATATAAATAAAGAAAAAACAATGAACTAGAAAAACGAATTATAGTTTCAATGAACTATTAATAAAAAATTTAATAATTTTAATAAAGATATAAATATAAATATAAAATATAAAAATAAATATAAAAATAAATATAAAAATAAATATAAAAATAAATATAAAAAGAAAATAATAAATATAAAAAAAATAATAAATAAAAAAAAAATAAAATAAAAAAATAAAAATAAAAAATAAAATAAAATAAAATAAAATAAAATATATTTTTATATGAAAATAAATGAATGTAATAAAAATAAGACAATTCAAAAAATATAAAATTATCTTTTTATTACATACATTATAATATAATAATAATAATAATAATATATATATATATATATATATATATAAAGAAATAAAAATTAAATTTCATAATAAATTATTTTTAATAAAAAAAATTTTCTATATTCTATATTTTTTTTTTTTTTTTATAGACTGAAGACTTTGGTCTTCCCCATATAGTAATATGGGTGTATGATTAACTGCCATACCTATATTCTATATAATATCAAAATATTTTGTTTTAAACAAATAATAATAAAAAAAAAACTGTAAAAAAATTTTTTTCTATCATTATAACTGTTTAAACATATATTTTATAATATTTCAAAAGTTTTAAATTTATTTACATTTTATTATTGTTTTTTTTTTTTTTTTAAAAAAAAAAAAAAAAAAGTTTTGCCATAAGTTAGTTAATTAATTCAATAGGATTAATTCGAAATTATTTAATTTTATTTTATTTGTTTTATCTACCTATAGATAATTCACCTTCCTTAAAATAATAATAATAATAATTAATATATAAAGCATTATTACTAATATATATCTATATATTATTATTCATTCTCATATATTTTTACAATATTAATTATATTTTTATTTATATAATATTTAAAATTTAATATTTACCATTTCTCATGCCTGAATCACGATTTATATTACTATTATTAATTTGTAATGGCATTGAAGTCATAACTGCATTAGAAACAGGGGTTTGAATATTTCTATTATTATCACTATTGTTATTACTGATCATATTATTGTTACGAAAATTCATATTATTCATATTATTATTATTCATATTATAATTCATATTATTATTCATATTATTATTCATATTGTAATTCATATTATTATTCATATTATTATTCATATTATTGTTCATATTATTGTTGTTCATTCCATTCATTTGCATATTATTGTTAATCATTCCATTCATTGGCATATTATTGTTATTACGGTTCATATTATTTCTGTTATTATTATTTATAACCATACCATTTCCATTACTATTATTCATATTCATATTCACGTTCATATACATATTATTATTACCGTTATTGTTCATTCCATTCATACCATTCATATTATTTACTATTCCATTATTATTATTATACATTCTATTCATACCATTGTTATGGTTAATGTTCATCATTCCATTATCAAAATTATTACCATTCATATTACCCATCTGGTTATTATTAATTATATTCATGTCATTCATGTTGTTATTATTCATATTAATCACATTTCCATTTTTGTTACCATTAATTGCCATGTTCATATTATTCATATTATTCATATTATTCATGTTATTCATGTTATTCATGTTATTCATGTTATTCATGTTATTCATATTATTCATGTTATTCATGTTATTCATGTTATTCATGTTATTCATGTTATTCATATTATTCATATTATTCATGTTATTTATGTTTTTGTTCATATTATTCATGTTATTATTATTCACATTTCCATTCATATTATTATTCATATTGTTATTCATATTCATATTATTATTCATATTATTATTCATATTAATATTATTATTTATATTATTATTCATATTCATATTATTATTTATATTATTATTCATATTATTATTATTAATAATTATATTATTATTCATTCTATTCATATTATTTATATTGCCATTCATCATGTTCAAATTATTATTTCCATTGTTCATACTAATATTCATATTGTTATTATTATTATTATTATTGCCATTATTATTATTATTACTTATGTTCATATTCATATTATTTTGTTTATTAAAGATATTATTATTATTATTATTACTTATGGTATTATTATTAAAATTATTATTATTAAAGCCATTATTATTATTATTGAAATTAGTATTATTAAAGGCATTATTATTGCCATTATTATTAATATTATTATTATTATTATTATTGAAGTTATTATTAATAAAGCCATTAATACTATTGTTATTATTAAAGCCATTATTATTATTACTGAAATTATTACTATTGAAATTATTATTATTAAAGCCATTATTATTATTACTGAAATTATTACTATTGAAATTATTATTATTAAAGCTATTATTATTATTATTGTTATTATTACTATTGAAATTATTATTATTGAAATTATTATTATTATTATTGAAATTATTATTATTATTATTGAAATTATTATTATTATTATTATTATTATTATTATTATTATTATTATTATTATTATTATTATTATTATTATTATTATTATTGAAATTATTATTATTATTGAAATTATTATTATTATTATTGAAATTATTATTATTATTATTATTATTGAAATTATTGTTATTATTATTATTATTGAAATTATTATTATTATTAAAATTATTATTATTATTATTATTAAAATTATTATTATTATTATTCATATTATTATTAAAGTTATTAACGAAATTATTGTTAAAGTTATTATTGTCGTTGGTGAAATTATTATTATTATTATTATTATTGAAATTCTTATTATTATAGTTTGAATTTAAGTTATTATTTTGATTCATATTATTGTTATTGTTGTTGATATTACCTTTGCTTTGATTTTGGCGATTGATATTGAAGTTATTACTATTCATATTATTCATATTATTATTATTCATTCCATTCATATTATTCTTAATTCCATTATTTATACCATTATTCATATTATTATTTATATCATTATTCATATTGTTATTTATATTATTATTTATAATTATATCATTGTTGGTAATTATTCTGGTATTCATTTTATTATTATTATTATTATTATTATTATTAAAGTTATTATTCATAAATGATTCATTATTATTGATATTATTAGTCATTCTTTTAGAATTAAATTGTTGATTTTGATATATATTATTATTACTATTTACAAATGATTGTTGTTGTCCTTGAGGATAGGATGATGGAATAATGTTATTGATATTATTATTATTATTCATATTATTCATATTATTTACATTATTATTATTAATAATATCAAATGAAGTTCCCATTTGATTCTTCATATCATTATTTCCTGAATTTTTATTTATGCCATTATTATTTATACTATTACGACGATTATTATTAATGTTTCCATTATTATTTATACTATTACGACGATTATTATTAACGTTTCCATTATTATTTATACTATTTCTACGATTATTATTAATATTTCCATTATTATTATTATTAAAAGTTGGAGGAAGGATTCTATTATCATTGAAATTAGAAATTTGTGGCATAGAAGTTTGTACTTGGTTTTTATTAGATTCTATAGATAATTTTCTTTGGTTAATGACTGAAGCTTCATTATTGTTCACATTCATGTTATTTTTATTTATATTAATATTATTAACATTATTATTCATATTAATATTATTAACATTGTTATTCATATTGTTATTATTTACTATATAGTTTGAAACGTTATTTGACATATTGTTTGACATATTGATTGATATATTATTTGGCATATTATTTGGTATATTATTTGGCATATTATTTGGTATATTATTTGGCATATTATTTGGCATATTATTTGGCATATTATTTGGTATATTATTTGGCATACTGTTTGGCATATTATTTGGCATATTATTTGGCATATTATTTGGCATATTATTTGGCATACTGTTTGGCATATTGTTTGGCATATTATTTGGCATATTATTTGGCTTATCTTTTGGCACATTGTTTGGCATATTGTTTGGTATGTTATTTGACATGTTATTTGGCACATTGTTTGGCACATTGTTTGGCATATTGTTTGGCATATTGTTTGGAATTTTATTTGGCATATTGTTTGGCATATTGTTTGACTTATTATTTGGCATATTGTTTGGCATATTGTTTGGCATATCGTTTGGCATATTATTTTTCATATTACTTTGCAAATTATTTTGCATATTATTTTGCATATTATTTTGTATATTATTTTGCATATTATTTGGCATATTATTTGGCATATTATTTGGCATATTATTTGGCACATTGTTTTGCACATTGTTAGACATATCGTTTGGCACATTGTTTGGCATATTGTTAGACATGTTGTTTGGTATGTTGTTTGGCATATTATTTGGCACATTCATACCATTATTTATTTTCATATTATTTAATGGCATTAAAGGTTGCTTAAGGTTTCCATTAAATGATAGTTGAGGTATTGGTTTTTGTTTTATATTTGGTAACGAAATTTGATTTTTGATTAAAGGTTGAATTGGAACTTTCATATTCATAGGATTTGGGTTTAAAGTCTTAGCTAATATAGATGACGAATGTGATTTTGATTTGGAAAGGAATAAATCTTTAGTAGCTTCTCTATGAGTATTAGAATGATTACGAGGAATGGCGACTTTCTTATTTTGTGTTTGTATTACGAAAGTCGGACGTGTTAATGAATGATAAATGGATGAATTATTTGGGACATTTTTGTTTTCAGAATTTCCATTATCATGAACTTTAACTGATTTAACATCATTAGGATGAGCAGAATTAGTTTCTCTCAGCTTTTCATTTTTTAAATATTGTTGTATACATTTAACTTCCAGCTGTGAAGGAAGAGGAAGAGATTTTCTTCTAGAAGCAATAATTTGACTCTTCTTATAAGGACGATGAAATTTTTGTAATAAATTATTCTTGGATATATTTTGAGTAAAATTATTGAAATTATTTCTTAGCTTTTTATCCTTTTCTTGTTTTTCTATTTCCTCCTTTTTAACTTTATTATTATCTTCTTCATTACCATTTGTTGGTGTATCCTTAACCTTTTGAAATTTAAATTTCGTTGCTGAGTTATCATTAGGTGCTTTATATTGAGTAAATTGATAAGAAAAATTTGAAACCATACTTCCATTTTTTATATGCTTTTCATGAGTATTATTTATTTCATTATCATTTTTATTTTCTACTTGTTCTTCCTTTATTTTTTTAGTTGGAGGTATTTCATTTGCCATTTTTCTTTTTCGATTATTAACAGGCATTTCCTTACTAGATTTTGGTGAAGCTTTAGGGGAAACTAATGAAGAGCTTTTCATTTGATCTTTTATAAAAGGAAAAAAAAAAAAAAAAAACATTATATAATTATATAATATTAATAAACTTTAAATTGAGCTTTAATTGTTTATATATTTAACTACATTTAATTAAAAAACTGATGATATTAATTTTAAAATTTAATATTTAAAAAAAAAAAAAATATTCAATAAGAATATTTAACATATTCTTATTAAATAAATGTAATTAAGTATTAAAATATTACACTTACTTGTTGATTGTTCGCTTGTTTCTTTTTTTAAATTATATAATGATATTGGTGAAGGTGAAGGTAAATAAGATTTCTTTCCATTAGTAAATACATCATTTTCTTTATTATTTAATGTATTTGTTGAATTATCATTAGAATTTTCAGTTTTTACATTATTAACATTATAATTATTACCAGTTTTTGAAGAGGAAACTGAATTCGAATTATTATTAAATTGTTTATTTCTATTCATCGTAATATCTTAACTCTTTTTTGTTAATACTAAATTTAAAATATATAAAATATATAAAATAAATATAAAATAATTTATTTAATTATTCTTCCTTCTAATAATTTAAAAATAGATATATATTTTATTTAAAAAAAAATAATAATAATAATTCAGCAATTTAAGCTCAATTTAATGTGGTAATATTACTAATAAAATCTTCTATATTTCAATTAAAAAATAAAAAATTCTTTCTAGATTAATATATATATATTTTGGGGGGAATTAAAAAAATATATATAAAAAAATAATAATAAAAATATATATATTTTATATAATTTATATGTAACTCTTATTGTTATATATGAATTTTTATTTAATTTTTTTTTAATTTTTTTTTGTTATAATTTTTATTCTATTATATCTTAAATTATTTTAAAATTATTTTTTATTCAACATTAATTACACTTCATTTGAAAATTTATTATTTGTTAAATTTATTTTATGCTTTAAGAAAAAAAAAAAAAAAAATACTAATAAAAAAGTAAAATATATTTATTGTTAAATAAAAAAATATATATATTAAAAAATTTTTAAAGAAAAAAAAAAAAGATAATACTAATATTATAATAAAATTTACATTCAACAAAATTTTTATTAAAATGATACAAAATATATAAATTTTTGTATTATTAATATATTGTAATATATTCAAATATATTAAAATTTTATTCAATAAAAATCATAAATTTATTAATATACTATTTCAATTATTAATAAATTAAGTTAATATAATATAAATTAATTAAATTAATTTATCAAAAATTAATATAAAATACTTTTTTTTTTGTTCTTTTTTTTAATATGTGTATTAATTTACTCAATGAATTATTTAATTGTTTATAGTATTTAATATATAATTCTTATTTTATACATTATATTATGGTATATTATATATTAAGATTACAATAGTTTCATTTGTTAAAATATGTGAAATATGAAAAATATACTAAAATATGGTATAATTAATGTATAAGCCACAATATATTAAATCATATTAGAATAATTAAGTGTCAGAAATTTTATATAATAAAATAAATTAATAAAGTTGACATAATTATATAAATTTGACCTTTAAAAAAAAAAATCCTAGCAAAAGAATGGTTTGACGGACATAATATTATGTCAAAAAAAAAAATAAATAAAAAATAAATTTGAATTTTAAATTATGATAAAAGTTGCTCATTATGTCAATTTAAGAAAGACTAATAAAACTGATCGACCATTTGAAATGACCAAAATTGCAAAAATAAGAAAAAAAAACGTGTACAATATAAAATAGTTGATTAAAGAGAATTACCACAAGTATAATAAAATTATGAAAATATAGCATTATTAATTCAACAGTGAAAAAAACACGCTAAGCATATATTATTATAATGTTTTCATTCATCTATAGAGACTCTTAATGAATTTGTAGGAACTTAATAATGGACTATAATTATATGTAAAGGAATCTACTTTGTAATAAATCGTTTCCAGTCCCATGAATATACAAAATACATTTTAAAAATATACATTACATACAAAAATTTAAGCGATCAGACAAAGCATATTATTTAAAGTATAGTTATTTTAGCGCGTATTTACACGATACATCTAATATTAATGATGTAATAATATTAATTACATATATATATATATATATTTAAGAAATTATTTTAACAATATTTAAATCAAATCAAAGAACCAATACTATGAAAAAAAGTGTTTTTTCCATGTAAAATTAAAAGTTAATATAGAATATAAATAACTAATAGTATATTCACCAGTAAATCAATTTATTCATTATAAATAACTAAGTTTAAAAGGGGAATATTTAAATATGTGAAATATATGAAAAATAAAGTTCAAATGTGTTGAAACAAATTGTTATATATTAATAAAAATTAATTTATATTATAATTAAATCTAATAAAATTTATTAAGAATACTTAAAAATAAAAACAAAATATGGTGCTCACTTATAATAGTAATAATATAAATAATTGTAAAATATAAAAATAAATTATTTTATATTAGCTTTATGCTTGAACAAAAACATATTGTAATTTATATTTAGAATTTATTATTATAAGCCACAAATATATTTAAAATACGTAAATATTAATAATTTTATATTTTTATAATAATATGTTTTATATTAATTAAAGTTTTTATTTGAATTTATATCAATATATTATATTAATATTGATAAAAATTCAATCTTTATCAATTTTTTTTCATTTATTCTTAAATTAAAATCTTATTTTCTATATTTTGAATGTACTTCAATTTAAATAATAAAATAAATATTTTTATAAATTAATTATTTTAGCTACTGATTAAAAATTTACAAAAATGGAAATAAAAAATCCATTATTATTCATTAATTTTTTATTTATTAACCACTTTTTTTTTTCTTTTTTTTTTTTTTTATTTTACCTCATTAAGAATTAAATATTATATTAAATATATATTAAATATATATATTTTTATATATGTAATCCATAATTATTTTAATTTATACTACTTTTAGTTATAAAAATTTGTTCATACATATATTAAAAAAAATAATATTAATTATTACTATTATTATATCAATATTAACTATATCCCATTGCGTAAGCCTTGTCTGAGAGGATTTACAGTGTCCAGCTCCTCTGGGATGGCAAGGACGCCACCTATAGTTGGCTCTGCTTTCCCTCGAGGATCGCGTAGGGTGCTTCTATATGGAGTTTCTTTGCTTATGGGGAGTTGAGAGCGTCGACGCCGTACCGGTATGGCAGTTAATCATACACCCATATTACTATATGGGGAAGACCAAAGTCTTCAGTCTATAAAAAAAAAAATATCAATATTAACTAAAATAATAAAAAAATTTATATTTTATTTATTCATTATTTTGTTTAAACACATTGTATTTTATATATACTTCCTTATAAAGTATAATTTATTTTTGAATTCTTTAGCACTTTTTTTTTCTGCATTTCTTAAAATATTTTATTCATTTTTTCTTAGTTAAGTTATTATTTTAGGAAAAAAATTGTTACCAAAATATGATGTAATGTTGCATTTTTTAACCTTTTTTTCAATTTTTTCAAATCCTAAAAAAAAAAAAAAAAAAAAAAAAAACTTAATATTATTAATCGTCTTTCTTTTTAATTGTGATTTTTATTTAATAGGAGGTAGAGAATTTAAGAATAATAAAAAATAATAAATTCAAATAAAATAGTAAAAATAGTATTATAAAAAAAATTATATTAAATAAAATTTTTTATTAATTATAGTTAAATTAATTAAAATTTATATTAATAATAGTTATGTATTATGTATTATCCTATTATCAAATAGATAAATTTCATTTTTAGTTTATTTTTTTTTTCAATTTATTGTAAATATTACACAAAAAAATTTTTTTCATCTTTTAAATATTAAAATAGATAATAAAAACTATTTAATATAAATAAGGTTTATTAATATATATTAGAATTATATTAATCCTTAGTATTAAATTTTCACATAATAAATGGAAATCTCATTATATAGAAGTGAATAATATTATTCTTAGATAAAATATTTAATTTTTATATTTATTAAAATAATAATGTATCGAAATATATAAAAAATCATTGGCTGTATATATTAAATAATATTATATAAATAATCTTCCATGAATAATACTTTAATTAAATTAATTAAATAATACAATTAATTTAATAATATAATATTATAAGGTTATTAAATACTTTTTATTATAATATTAACGAATAAAAAAATATTTATAATTCTTTCATTTAAATGTATAATTTATATTAGTACAATTATAGAAGTTTAAATTGTATCTTAGAGTAGAATTTTCTAAATTAGTTTTTTCCTTATATAAATGAATATATATTATATTGATTTAAAATTATTGAACACAAGTTTAAAAACAAAAGTTCTATTATGTCTATCGTTTATCAAACTCAATAAAATTTTCTTTTAATATATATATATTTGAATCATATATTTTTCGTTTTTATTATATTTCAATGAAGCACAAATCAGTACTTTTTATTTTATTTTTCGTTGAACATAAATTATTGTTAACAAATTTTTTATATTGAAATCATTTTGGGTATAATGATGTATTACGTAATATATTTATTAAACTATATTTATAAATTTTATTATTATATATAAAAAAAATAATAAATTAACAAAGAAACTTATATTTCATTTATTTATCAAAATAATATAATAAAATATTTATATATATATATTATTGATATTATAATATTGATTTATTGATCTATTCAATCATTTATTATTTATTTATTTATTTATTTATTTATTTATTTATTTATTTATTTATTATTGATTGATTGATTGATTGATTATTTATTGATTTAGTTAGTTAGTTAGTTATTTAGTTATTTAATGAATTAGCTTATTAGTTGTTTTTTTTTTCCAAAGTTACATTAATAATTTTAATTTTTTAAAAAATAATTATTTCCAAATAAGTTAATTCTATCAAAATTGGTTTTAATAAAAATAGCTAAATATAGTAATTTTAAAAAAAAATAAATAAAAAAGTATAAAATAAATTAAAATATAAAAGAGTTTAACAATAAAATAAAATAAATAAAACAAGGAAGATATAACAAAAGGCAATATTGCAAAGTTAATAGATAAAAATAAATATTTTAATATTATTATTTAATTTTATGTTTATTTTATATTAAATTTTATGAAAATAAATTGATATTAATTTGTAATTATAAATTCTCTTAAATAAAATTATTTATAATATAATACAATTCAATTTATATAATTAATTTCCACTTACAAAATATATATATAATAAATTTCTACATATATATAATTTCTATCACATTCTAATATTCTAATAAACTATTATAAAAAAAAAATCATATATCATATATAATATATTTTATGGAATACTTTTTTATTTATTTATTCATTTATTTTTATAGTAACTTTAAAAAATAATGATGATGATAACTTTTCCTTAAATTAAACCTAAAACTGTAAAACTAAAAAAATTTTTTTTTGAGATAACTATAAATTTTTTAGATTATTTGCCTTTAAATTAAAGGAATATTTTATAATAATTAAAGGAATATTTTATAATAATTAATATTATTATTACAAATAAATAATAATAATAATAATAAATAATTAATAAAAATAATTAATAAATAATAAATAAATAAATAATAAATAATAAGATTTTTATTATTATTATTATTATTATTATTATTATTTTCATTATTATTGTTATATCCCTATGACTTCCTCCTGAATTTATATGAGGCAATTTTCAAATATTCATCCTCTCAAGGTGTTTTTTTCCTTATAAATGAAGTTGGTTGTTCGCTCATCACGGTTAAGTATTCCTGTTGCTAGACTATATAGTTGCTAGTACAGAGAGCACTTGATCTGTGAGAGAATTAGTGTTGTTGTTCTTCCCTCGATGATGGTTAAAGAGCTCACTGATAAGCCCGACGTATAAACGGCGTATAGGGGATGTCTTTTTATATTTAATATTACTAAGAGAGAGATCCTCATCGACGCCGAAACGGTATAGCAGAAAATCTATTGAGAATCTAATACGTTTAAGGGAGAGACTGGAGGCCTTACTGTCCTCCCTTCCCATTAATCTAAAATACATATATATATAGATATATATTTAGATTTATACTTTATTATTTATCATTTATTATTTATATATTTATATTTTATTATTTATCATTTATTATTTATATATTTATATTTTATTATTTAACATTTATTATTTATTATTTATTATTTATTATTTATTATTTATTATTTATTTATTAATAAATATTCTTATATTATTTATTATTTATTATTTATTATTTATTTATTTATTTTTTATTTATTATTTATTCAATTATTTATTTAAACTTTTACAAAAAATTACTAAAAATTTCTAAAAATTATAAAATATTCTTTTTTAATATTATAATAAGTTTATAAATAAATTCTATTATATATGTAAGAAAAAAGAAAAAAAAATAAATCTTCCCTAATATGATACATCTTTTCTAATTATGAATAAAAAATTTATATATATTACGAGGAAATCAAACATAAACACAAATATATGGAATAATTATAAATTATACAAATATATATAAAGTTTAATCTATTTTTTTTTTATATTCTTTTTTATATATATATATATATTGGAATTTTTTTTTTTTTAATAATCATATTTTGTGTCATTTAAATATATGAATCGAAACCCTATTTTAATATATTAGTTAATAAATAAAGGATATTTAATATAAGAAAAATAATACCATACATGTTTATATTAAAATATAAAGCTGATACCTATGTATACATTACAATATGCTAGCCAATATACTTAATTATACTTATTATATGTATTATCTATATGAAAAAAAAAATAAAAATAAATAAAAAAATTTAGTATATATAAAAAAAAAAGTAAATAAAAAATGAATATATGAAAATGAATAAAAATTTAAAAAAGTAAATATACATAACTTTAATTGCAACTAATATATATATATATTCCAAAAAAAAAAAAAAATTATTTAAATGTTTATAATACTATAAATTATTAATAAAAAAAAGACAAAATTCTAAAAAGTTTCAATTTCTATGGATTACGGATTATGGATTATGAAAACTAATAAAAATAAAAATAATAATTATACTTTTCTATCAACAAATTTATTTTCATAATAAAAAATAATTAAAAAGAATTTATTTATAATTTATTATTAATTTAATTCTATATATTCATTCATTATTAATTTAATAAATTCAACTTAAATATCACATTATATATTAAAAGGATAACCACATTTTTAATATAATAAAAATTAATAAACAAATTTATTTATCAAAAATTTTAATGTACACTAATATATGTATATGTAAATTTTTTTTTTTGTTTTAAAATAATAATCTAAATTATAGAAACTGTATTAAAAAAGAATCAATCATTTTTGATTATTTTAGATGAATAAAAAAAATTTATTATAAATATATTCATAACTAATCAATTCTCTAATGCTTATTTAAAACTATAATTATTATAATTTCTATCATAATATTCTTTTTTTTTTCTATTATTTAATTTTTATAATATATTATTCATTTATTATTAATATATTGTTATACCTTTTACATATATTATGTATGTACTCATTTAATTATTTATTATTTATTTATTTATTTATTTCCGGTGTGTACCGTCCTTTGTTTCAGCTATTTTATCATCGTTACTCACGTTATTTGTTTTAGTTTTATTAAAAAAAAAATAAATAAAAATAAATAATAAACTTTAAATTTTCATTGCCATAAATATTAATACAGCTTTATTTTTCTTTTATTCTATTAATCTTAATATCTGAAAATCCCCATATGAGATTTTCATTTTATATTTTCCATTTTACATAATTGTTTTTTATCTTAATCATTTCGATTTTTATTTAAATATAAATAGAAAAAAAAATTTTATATAAAAACAAATAACGGTAATTATTGAATAAATTTGGTATTTATTCATTATTCATTCATTCATTTCATTACATAGTTATAAATAAAATAAAATAAAATAAAATAAAATCCATATAACTATACTATGTATATATTAAAGACAGTATATAATTTATTTATAATTGAGTTTAGAATGTTCATAGTTTTTTTTTTTTTTTGTAACAAATATAAAAAATCTTAAACTTTATTTATTAATATTTTCTCCTATTTTTTTTTTTTTTTTTTTTTTTTTTTTAAACATCATTTAATATTAAAAAAAAAAAAAAAAAAACTTATAAATTTTGAAATTTAACAAATATATTTATTTATATAAATGGTTATTGAATTATTATCAATATTAATTATATTGATATTAATTTACAAATACAAAAAAGACGTTTGAAGATATATAATTAAAATATTATAGAATTACTTATATCAGTTATAAGTATTAAATATTTTGAATATATGTTAAAATTTATATTATTAAAAGTATCTTTCCTAGTCAGGATAATTTATATACTTTAGTTTTTGTTAATTTTATTGTTCAAATGACTTAATTATTAAATATATCTATATATATATAATTATTAAATACACAAAAAAAAATATTTATATTATTATTAAATATACAAAAAAAAATATATATATATTATTAGATACACAAAAAAAATTACACATATTATTATTAAATACACACACAAAAGAAAAAAATAATAAAAAAAAAAATAAAAAGAACATTCTAAATATAATTTTTTCTTCGAAAGAATTTGAACATTCTAGGAGATATTATCGATTATAAAAATTGCTTTTATTATTATAAATATTTATTTTATTAATATAAATGTTGTTTTTCTATTATAAATATTATTATATAAATACTTTTTTATGATAATTATTAAAGTAAATATTATTTTAATTATCATATATACTGTCTTTAATTATTATTGTATTATTATATATTGTCCTTAATTATTATTATTATATATATTGTCCTTAATTATTATTATTATATATATTGTCCTTAATTATTATTATTATTATTATTATTATATACTGTCTTTAATTATTATTATTATTATTATTATTATTATTATTATATACTGTCTTTAATTATTATTAATATTTAATATTTAATTAGGTATTAATTTTTACTTACATTTTGTTACAATAAAAATTTAAACTATTTTTGGTAAAGATTATTAATAATAAATTCCTTATATTGATAATTGTAATAATATCTTAAATTTATTTTATTAATTTCATAATACACACACACACACACACACACAAAAAAAAAAAAAAAAATACTGATTTATGTTATTAAATAGATTAAAAGCAATATTAGTATTTATATATATATATATAATTACAGTTTATAAATACAACCTGCGACATTATTCATTAATTACAATGAAGATGCTTTTGTATTTGTATATATAAATTACAATATAATATTGTATAAATATTCTAATATTTTAAATATTGAATTATTTCTAAAATAATATTTATGGGCAAAAATATTATTTATTAATAATTCATTCCACCAAATGATTTTATTTTATATCTTTTAAAAAAATAAATAAAATAAAATAAAATAAATAGTTGAAATATAAATGTAAAGTACAGATTGAATAAAATAAAAAATAAAATAAATAGTTGAAATATAAATGTAAAGTACAGATTGAATAAAATAAAAAATAAAATAAATAGTTGAAATATAAATGTAAAGTACAGATTGAATAAAATAAAAAATAAAATAAAATAATAATAAAAAATTCATTTTCTTTTAAGTATTGATCATTATTATTATAACAATTGAATTACATAAGTTACATAGGTTAAAGATATTAAACTATTTATAAAAAAGATATTTGAAAAAAAATATATAAGAAATAAATTCTTTAGTTATTAATATTAAAATAAATAATATTTGTTATAGACAATGAAATCTTTTATTAATAGTTATTTCCACTAAATGATTTTATTCTATATTCATAAAAATTTTTCAAAAAAAAAAAAAAATATATATATATATATATATATATAAATTTTCATATAATTATTTATTTTTATCCTTTCTTATATTTATACATTTTAATATGACAAAATAAATAGCTAATTGATAGTTTTTCATTTATAATTTTAATCGAACACTTTTTTATTAACATAAATATATATATATATATTATGATATAAATAATATACATTTAATAAAATATAATCCATAAATATATATATACTTTAAAAAAAAAAAAAAAAAAAAAAAAAAAAAAAAAAAAAAAAAAAAAAAAAAAGAGTGATTTTTGTTTATTTTCTTTTATAAATTTAAAAAAAAAATTATTAAATTATTAAAACTTTTAGAATTAAATATTTTAAAGGTTAATTTTTTCTATTTTTAAAATAGTTATTTTAATTCTAATTTTTTTTTTTTTTTTTTTTTTATGATTATCATATCATTTTTCTTTTTATTATTTATATATATATATATATATATATATTAGTGAAATACGATAGTATTATTTATTTATTTATTTACTTATTTATTATTATATTTTTTTAGAAAAAAAAAAAAAAAGATGATATCATTATTATTATTTAAATTTATAAAATATATAGATATAATTATTAATTATTTATTTTAATTAAAAATGATATTATTATTATTATTATTATTATATTTTTTATTTTTTCTAAATTAACTTAAGCTCTAGTACCCTTAATATTTTTACCAATAATTAACATTTTAATCTTATCAGATTCTGAAGATCTATCCCCATAAAAAGTCATATTTTTAAGTTCATCTTCAATACGATTTACATCGCTATCAGTTAGTTGAACCTTTAAAGCATTGAAATTCTCAATAATTCTTTCAATTTTACGACTAGCAGGGATTGGAACAACATTATTATGCTTTTTAATCATCCAAGCTAAAGCAATTTGAGCTGGTGTAGCATTCTTTTCTTTAGCAAATTTATTTAATAAATCAATAAATGGTTGATTTTTTTCAATATTTTCCTTTTCAAAGCGAACAAGAATACTACGAACATCTGTTTTTTCATAAGTATCCTCCTTTTTAACTTTACCACTTAAATATCCACTAGCTAATGGTGAAAATGGAACAAAACCAATATTTAATTCTTTACAGAGAGGAATAACTTCATTCTCATTTCCTCTTTCAACAATAGAAAATTCACTTTGAATAGCGGTTAAAGGAGTAATGGCATGAGCCCTTTTTATCGTGGCTGCATCCACTTGACTTAAACCCCAACCCTTAATAATACCTTCTTTAATAAATAAACCCATCACTCTAGCAATTTCTTCTAAATTAATATTATCGACAGTGCGATGAAGATATAATATATCAACATAGGTAGTTTGTAATCTTTCTAAAGCATTTTTTATTCTAGTTCTCATTTGACCTTCGATATTATCATTACTATAAATAGTAAATTTAGTAGCAATTTGAACCTTATCTCTAACATCTTTTAAAGCTTTACCAACTAAAATTTCATTTTGACCCTTACCATAAACTTCAGCAGTATCAAAAAAAGTATAACCAATATTATAAGCTTCTCTAATAGTTTTAACAGCTTCTTCATCAGGAGTTTTTTCACCATACATACATGAAAATCCCATACAACCAAAACCAATGGTTGAAACTTCTATATCTCTAAGTTTTCTTGTGGCTTCCATTATTTTTATAATAAAAAAAAAAATTATAAATTTTAAATAAATCTTTCAAAAAAAAAAAAAAGATTTACAATTGAAATTTCTTTTAATTATTTATTTTTTTTTTTTTATACTATTATAAATAAAATAAAATAAAATAAAAATAAAATAAAATAAATAAACAATAAATAAATTAAATAAATAAATACATTTTTAAAATTAAATACATTATTTTATATATTATTAATATTAATTTAAAAGTGGATGTTTTTTTATAATTATGAATTCACAAAAAAAATTTATATATAAAAATAATATAAAAATAAAAAGATTTATAATAATATATACTAATAATTAGATTTAATATATTTAATTATATATATTTTCATTATTATAAATTTTTAAATTGCCATTAAATAATTTTTATTATTTTTTTAGTTTAAATATTTCATTTCATTAATATCTTTAATCCCATCTTATTGGTTGTGATAAATCATTTTCTATATATATTATTTTTTTTTTATTAAAGAATATTAGAAAAATAAAAAATAAAAAATAAAAAAATAAAAAATTTTATATATTAAAATAATTATAAGATTTATGATTATATATAAATTTCAAACATTTTTAAAATTTAATTATTAATCAAATTTCCTAAAAATAAAAAAAAAAAAAAAAAAAAAAAAAAAAAAAAAAAAAGAAAGGTTTTATGTTTTGTTTAAAAATCAAAATAATACCTATCATATTTTTTTTTCTATCTTTGTTTTTATTTTTTTTTTTTTTTATTAATTTTATTTATGATAGAAAAAAAAAATGAAAATAAATTAAAATTAAAATTAAAAATAATTTGAATTAATTCAATTACTAATTATTTTTTTATATCGTTATACTTCCAATTTTAAAATAATAAATCTATTAGATTTTTCACATTTATTAGTAAACAAAATATGAATAATTTTATAATTTCTTATAAATAAAATTAAATTATATATATATATATATTTTTTTTTTCACTACTTTTTTTATTTTGTAGTAATTAATAAAGCTACATTAAATTTCCTCGAATGATTGGAAACTATCTATTAAACTAGTTAAAATTAATAATATTAATATTAATATGTTAGTAATAATTATTAACACAAAAAATAAAAAATAAAAAAAAAAAAAAAAAATCAAAAATTTTATCAAAAATTCTTATTAAATTATTTTTTTATTTATATTAAACCTAACCTATTGTAATTTCACATAAAAAATTATAATAAAAATTAATTTAAATAATATTCTTATATTCTTAATTCTTGAAAATAAATTTTAATATAAATACTTAACATTTTAGTAAGATTTTTTTTATTTATTTCAAAATATTTATTTCCTAATAATACATAATTTAATATTTTTATTCCATGAAATTGTATTCAATAGACCATCCATATTTTGTTATATTAATTAAATGATTTAATAATAATTATATAAAAGAGGCAAATTAAGAATTTTTAAACTATATTATTTATTATCATAAACTATCTAAACTTTATATTATTATATTTTTAATATATATCCTATTTTATTTTTTAATACCTTTTTAATATTTAAAATTATAATAAAAACGAAAAGTATTGATTAAATGTTAATTAAAATTTTAAAGTAAAAATACCAATTTTCGAATATTCCCTCACTAAACAATGTATTTATTAAAGACTTTTGTTTGCAAAATTATTTATTTAATTTCTATTAACTTTTTTTTTTTTTTTTGTTAAAATATCTGATAAATTTTCTTCAGAATTTATAATATAATGTAAAAATTACTTCTTTTCTTTTAACATTTTCCTTGAAGTAATTGATAGTTTACACTCACATGTCTAAGTTTAATGACATAATATTCAGCGACAAATAAAGTTGCTCTGCTGTTTCCCCTTTAAGTTTATTACAAATTTCTTTTTGAATATTTCATTAAGTATATTTTTTTATCCATAACCCACTTTGTTATAACTTTATCAAAAAAAAAAAAAAAAAAAAAAAAAACAATGTATTCTGCTTCTGCTGTATATCTTGTTACTGATTGTTGTTGTCTTAGCATTCAAGCAATTGACCCATCTAATACAAATCTCAAGCAAAATCAGAACCTGTATAATGCTTTATTTAATTTACAGAAACCTTTGCTATAATCTTTATAGTCTTCAGATAAATTTATATAAATATTACTGTGCAATTTAGCATTGAGGTATGCATCTTTTACATCTAAATATTGGATACTCCAGTTGAATAAGGAATCAATAGTTATGGTCATTCTTAAAACTTTATTTGTAGTGCTTAGAGAAAAAGTTAAATAATATTCTACACCATCTATTTGATTATATCCTTTTTTTTTTACGACTAGTCTTGCTTTACACTTTTCCAGATTATTATTATCATCATTTATTTATTTTTTTATTTATTTTTTTTTAATGAATACCCATCTTGGACTTAATGATTTAATTCCTTCTGGAAGTGAGAAGATGAACATCATTTTATTATTATCTTTTAGGTTCAGGGAGTTCGACAGTCATTGTTTTAAATCCATTTTTCACTTTTATGCAGGTAATAGTTTTGTTATAATTCTTTGGATTATCGCTTATAATATTGGAGATTTCCATTTGTTTTATGAACTTTTTATTTTCATGATTTTCATGATTTTTATCTGGATTTTTTTTTTTTTTTTAATTATTTTCAATTAGCTAGGAAATTATTTCAACAGGATTGATTTTTAAAATTTTTGGATTTTAATTTCAATAATATCAACTGGATCAATTTAGAAATTTATTTATTCAATATTTTATTATCTTCATCTTGTTTTGAAGGTGTATTATATAAAAGATAGTAGGTTTTGAATTTGATTGAAATCAATTATTATTATTATTATTATTATTTATTTATTTATTTATTTTTTATTATTATTTTTTATTAATTATTTTTTTATTTTTTATTTTTTATTTTATTTTATTTTTTTTTCAAATAAGGATTTATGTGGTAGTAAGCTTTACAACCAGAAAATTCATAATTTATCAATATTTTTAGTTTTTTTTTTTTTATAATAAAACTCATCAGGTATTTTTGAAATTATTCATGGATCTTCCTGAGGGCAATATTATAAAGATAATTAACAGTTTTTGGTAGTAAAAGTATCTTTTCAGAAGTTTTCACATAGCACATAGTCTTGAGCTTGAATTAGCATTACTATTCTTTCATTCTCTAAAGTACTGCTTGAGTCTTTCAGCTCTACCATTGTACCATTGCTTTAAGGGTTTCATGGAACAATAAATATTTTTCTGAATGCGATTTTCTGAGCAAAAACGATACAAATTCCTTGGAAGGCATATTCCTTCTCTGTTGTCTATTTGAATCAATTGAATATTAACAGAGATTAAAAATTATTTTTGTTGAAGACCATTTAAAGAAATGAGCCAAAAAAAAAAGCAGGTACCTCAGAACCTTTTTTTTCTTTTTTTTTTTTTTTTTTTATTCATCAAATAAATTCGGCTTTTCCTACTAAAAATCATCAAGAAAAGTAATTACATAATTTTTTTACAATTATTTCTTGATAATAATATAAAGGGACTTAAATATAGAGTTCAATACAATTAATTTTTCTTTTTTTCATCTTTTTTTTTTTTTTTTTTTGTTTTATTTAATATTATGCACAAGATATTTTTTTGTATGTTATTGTATATATTTACATCATTTTCTTTTTGTAAAAAAAAAAAAGAACATAATAAATTCTAATTCCCCGTTGGAAGAGATTGAAGAAAATATCATCTCCTAAGAGAGTATAATCAGCTGGGTTAATCTGCTTTTCTTAAGATAATGTATAAG